>JACVTC010000061.1:787500-917500 GCA_016946835.1 Neocallimastix lanati (nom. inval.)
TAATAAAATATCTTTTAAATTTTTAGATTTAAAAAATTCATTATATATTCTGTTGATTATAAAAAGCAGAATAATAATTGTAAAATTGGAGATATTTTAAAAATAAAATAATAAAAATAAATAAAGTAAAGGTATTAGTTAATTTATTTTTTTTTGATAAAAAAATAATTATACAATATTTAAATAAAAAAAAGTAAAATAAAAATGAAAACTAGTTTTTCTCTTTTAATTGCAGCTTTAGCTTACAAAAGCGCTAGTGCTGCGTCTTGTTTTTCTGAAGATCTTGGATACAAATGTTGTCAAGGATGTACTGTAGTTAGTACTGATGAATCTGGTAAATATTTTTAAATATTAAAATGGAAAGAATAAATATAAATTTAATGTAAAGTTTTTTAAAGAAATTTATATCTATATTACTTATAAAAATATATAATTTTTTAAAAATAAATAAATAAATAAAATAATAAATAATAAAAGGTGAATGGGGTATCGAAGACAATGAATGGTGTGGTATTCCAAGTTCTTGTAATGGTTCAGATGCTACTTGCTGGTCCGAGCCAGGTAGAATATAAATTTATGAAATATTATTTTTTAAAATTAGTTTTTTTAAAAATAATTTATAAATATAAATAATATAATTTTTAATAATAATTATATATATATATTTTCTCTAATGTATGCTATTTATTTATTTTGTAATATTACTATTGTTTTTATTTTATGCCATGTTATGTCGTTTTTAAAAGATTATCCATGCTGTAAGGATAATAGTAACATTGTATACTCTGATGGTCAAGGTGATTGGGGTTATGAAAATGAAAACTGGTAATAATTTTTATTCTATTATATAATTCAAAAAATATATATATATATATTTATATATATAAAATTATAAATATATAAGTATATTTATTTATTTATATTCAAAAAGAAAGTGATGGTTAAAAAAGTTAGTAATATTTAATTAAATTTAATTGTATATTATGTTTTAATTATTTATTAAATTATAAAATAAAAGGTGTGGAATTGTAAAAGATAGTGATATTGAAGATGATACTTGCTGGTCTCTTCCAAGTTATCCATGTTGTACAGAAGAACAAGAACCAGTTTATGTTGATGATCTTGGTAAATGGGGTATTGAAAATAATGACTGGTGTGGTATTAAGCCAACTCAAAATAAAACCACCACTACTAAGAAAACTACAGATAAGAAGACTACTGCCACTAAAACTTCTACAACTACTACTGATTCTTACTACAACAAGAATAGAAAGCAATCTCCATACCCAGAAGAAAAGAATCAATGTGGTTCCTGGGCTCTTATTGATAATGTTTGCTGTGCTTCCTATTGTGATAATGAAGATTCCACCCAAGGTTGTGGTACCTGTGGAGGTTTAGATTCTCCTCACTGTAAGGTAGTTGATAGTTTTGCTTGTAGATCTGGTGACCGTGGATACGATTTCTACGATATTCCAAATGAATTCCATTATTCTCGTTCTACTCACTTTGGTTTAACCTTCGGTGGTGCTTGTGGTTTTGGTTTATATCAAGTTTGTGGTTCTGACCATAACTACACTGGTGAATTCCGTACTCTTTGTGATGCCTTCTGTAAGGCTTACCCAACATTATGTAAAGATCCAGCTGGTCGTACTTATCGTGGTAACTTTGCTGCTCCACAAGGTAACTACTACACTCAATTCTGGGGTGCCTTAGAAGGTGATCAAGATAACTACTTGTCTTGTGGTGAATGCTTTGAAGTTTACAAGACTAAGCCAGATGGTTCTGATTACAAACCAGGAGAAGATGGTTACCAACCACCGGTTCTTCTTTCTGTTATTGATTCCTGTCCATGTAATGCTAATGGTAAATGGTGTTGTGGTTCTGAATGGGATCAATGTCAAGAAATTGACTTCAAGTATGGTTGTCCAGTTCCAAAGGATAGTATTCACCTTGATCTTTCAGATATTGCTATGGCTCGTCTTCAATCTGGTTCTTCCAACGGACATATGGAAGCTGGTGTTATTCCAAACAAATACAGAAGAGTTCCATGTCCAAGATTAGGTAACATGTACATTTGGCTTCGTAAAGATGCTGGTCCATACTGGTTCGCTTTCTCTGTTGTTAACTCTGCTGGTTTCGGAGCTATTGCTGTTCTT
Source organism: Neocallimastix lanati (nom. inval.) (assembly GCA_016946835.1). Lineage (NCBI taxonomy): Eukaryota > Fungi > Neocallimastigomycota > Neocallimastigomycetes > Neocallimastigales > Neocallimastigaceae > Neocallimastix > Neocallimastix lanati (nom. inval.). The sequence goes on from JACVTC010000061.1 coordinate 789,657, forward strand.
GAAGCTAAGAATGATGAAGGTAAATGGGTTAAGATGATTCGTGATCCAAACTACACTATGTCTCGTCCACAAGAACGTTATGGTGTTTGGGTTACTCCACAAGATACTGGACCATACAACCTTCCAGTTGATATTCGTTTAACTGATGGTTCTGGTGTTACTATTGTTGCTGAAAAGGCTATTAAGTCCTTTACTCCACCAGCCGATGCTATTAAGGACTATTACTATATTGATATTGGTACTAACTTCCCAGAAATTCCAATTCCAGATCCAGAATAAATTTTATTATAAATTTTAAATAAAAACTTTTTATTTTGTTTTTTTGAATTTATAATTAGATTAAAATAAAACTAATATATATGTATGTAAAAGTAAAAGTTAATTTAAAAAAGAACAAATATATGTATAAAAGAAAAATAAAAATTAAAAAGTATAAAAATATAATATAAAATAAAAATAAATTAATTTTCAATAAAATAAGTAAACTATATAAATAAAAATTAAAATAATATATTGAAAAGAACTATAAATATTTTTTGGAAAAAAAGTTCAATGATTTTATTTATGATTTAATTTTCATTTTATTTGCCAATGAAATAAGGAATCTTTCCTTATTTCCTTCTTATTCTAATATTGTTGAATATGAAAATTTCATTCAACAACTTTCATTGACTTCATTTCGCTCATTCTCGACTGATCTCAAGCCTCTATGCAGCTTCACTACGTTACGTGCTCGATCTCTCACTCGTCTACATTCGCTTCATTTCGTTTAATCATTTCAGTTGTTTCATTCATAATAAACACAAAAATGATCTCAAATTTTTCGATGTTTTAGATTTCTTAAGAAATAAAATTCCTTAAACAGCTAAAATTACCTGGATCTTGTGTAATAAACTTAAACAAATGAACAAGTCAAGAAAATCTAATAACATTGATGTTGAACTTAATCCTATGGCGAAAGATTTTTTCTCTAGCCATCTAAATTCAAATTCTTCTTTCTTTAATCTCTGTGTTAGTTGGAATATTAACGGTTGGAATACTGAAAAACGTGATAGTATTTTATATCTCAACTCTATTTTCAAACCTATATGTATCTGTTTACAAGAAACTGGAAAAAGTAAATATCTTCCAAAAGATGTTTCATCACCATTAATCCCATATTACAACTCAGTTTTCCTTAGAGCTAATCCTAAAATCCCTGGTATGAGAGGACTCTTTATTGGTGTTCATTCTTCGTGCTCTTTCTTCCAAGAACCGTTTTTATACAAATATATCATTTCAGTAAATATTACTTCTTTCTGGAATCAAAAATGTATTATTGGTAATATCTACTTCCCTCAAAGCAAATGGAAGGAAGAAAGATTAGCTGCTTTTGATGAACTTTCTCAATGGTTACGTTTTCACAATAGAAAAAACGTTCCTGCTGTCCTAGTTGGTGATTTTAACATGTCATTAAAGAAGATCAAAACATACATTTCAAATAATTTTCCTAATTGGTATATTGCTCCCTTATTTGGTAATCAATTTACTTATGCCAAAGGTACTAGATCATCTTGCATTGACCATGTCATATATAATGAGGTTTTGGCAGCTCATTTTAATAAAACCTCGGTTTGCACTTCATTTTATGGTATTTCTGATCATAAACCTATTATACTTTCTTGCGACAAAGTTCTCTCCGATGGTTTTATAAGGCCTGCTAAAGTTTCTAAATGGTCAACACATATTTGTAAAACAAAAAATTCAGATATTTTATCACATAATTATTTTTCAATCTTAGCAAATGACCTCAATTCTCATTACAATTCGCTCATGGCTGATGAAATGGTAGAAAAATTTATCAATACAGCAAATAATATCGGAAAGGATATTAAGGCTTTCATTCCAACAAATTTAAAGGGCTCTGCTTTTCACTGTTCTTATTACATTAAAAAACTATCTCATGAAAAACATATTGCATTTCGAAATATTAAGCCTTACTTTAACTGTGAAAATGTTGATAATTACCTTGAACAATTTAATAAATATGAAAAACTTTGCAAATTAATCAAGAAAACAAAGAGCAAATTTCGTTCTGCTAGATTTAAAGCTAATATAGTAAAAATTGGTAATTATTTTTTGAATAAAGATTTCAAAAATGGATGGAGATGTTTAAAAAAAATGGCTAAACCATCGTATTCATCTACTTCCCCTACTTGCATAAAATCTAAATTTGGTCAAGATATTATCTCTCCTACTAAACGATTAGATAGATGGGCTGAATATTATAAAGATCTAGCTTCTGATCCCTCAGGTCACAGCCTTAATCGTAACTTCTGGATCCATGCTTTAAGGAATATTAGTCTTAGATCCTCTACCTGGAATATCAACGATCCCATTACGATTGACGATATTAAAAAAACTATTTCATCTATGAAAAACAACAAAGCACCCGGTCCCGATGGTATCCCGAATGAATTCTACAAAGCTCTATTTTGCAATGAAGAATTACTGGAAACACATCCTGCTGCTGGAAAGTGTCTTAAATTGATTTTTAATAAAATATGGAATGGGTCTTTTCCTAAAAAATGGAACTCAGCTTCTATTGTATCAATCTCTAAGAAAGGTGACCTATCAGATTGTAGTAATTATCGAGGTATTTCTCTCATTAATGTTGGACTGAAAATCATTTCAAAAATTATAACAGATAGAATATCTACTTACGCACTCTCACACAATTTCATTAGACCTGAACAATTTGGTTTTCGCAACCGTGAAGAATGCATTAGTTTATTCATTTCCGTTAGAGAAATTTGCCAAAGAAGAAAATTTCAAGGAAAATTCACATATTTAGCCTTTTTAGATCTTAAAAAAGCTTATAATTCAGTTCCTATTTTTAACATTCTTACTAAATTATATCGTTATGGAGTAAGTGGTAAATGTTTTGATTTTCTATGTAATTTATATACTTCATCTAAAGCTCGTGCTCGATTTGCTTCAATGTTATCAAATGAATTTCCTATTAAAAGAGGTGTTCGTCAAGGTTGTCCATTATCTCCGATCTTATTCAATTTATTCATCAATGATATATTAAATGACTGTGAAAAGTATGGTGTTAATATTGGAAGAAAAAAGTGTTGTGGTGGACTCTTTGCTGATGATATTGTTCTCATTGCTCCAAGTGCAAAAAATTTAGAAAAATTACTAAAAAAGGTACATAGATGGGCTAATTTAAATGAAATGACTTTTGGTATTGAAAAATGTGCAACTATGGTTATAAAACCAATGAACTTCCAATCTCCTCCAAACTATAGTGACCCAACCTTCTATTTAGGAATAAATACTATTCCTAAAGTTTCTAGTTATATTTATCTTGGTATTCCTTTCTCTGATGATCTCTTACTAGAACACATTATATCTCACATGCATTTTAAAGTTAGAAAATCCCTTCATTCATTTACACATTTCTTCTCAAATAAACTTATCCCTATTGCATACAAGAAAAAAAGTTCTTCAATCCTTTGTTATTAGTAAAGTAATTTATTATTCTCCTTTACTTGGTTCAAACAAATCTAGAACGGCCAGAATTCAAACATTAATTAATACTGGTCTATTTTGGTGTATCGGCTCCTTCTCTAAAAATGGTAAAACAAGTTCAGAAGACAATGACTATATTAGACATAATTCTACTATGAGTACTTATGCTTTATCTCGAGATCTAAACATTCCTCCTATTGCTGGTGTCTGCGCAGCCTTACAGATTAAATCTTTTGCAAAATGGAGTAAATCAAACTGTATTATAAAGGATCTTATTAAATCTATTCCCAAAATGCATCATTATTCCTGGACTAAAGAATCAAGAACACTGTATAAAAAAATCAAAAAATATAAATGTGAAAAATATGACGATATTTTAGAACGTTACTGGAAATCAGTTTCCAAATTTCAAGGTATTAAAGGTCAAAATTACGATCGTAATAAGTTCTCAAACAATAAAGCTATAATTATGCTTAGCTTAAAATATCCCCAATTCAACTTAGGGTTTTCGTGGATTATACGTTTATGCTGTGGTTATAAATACAATACTACTATTGCTATTAGAATGGGTAGAGTTTCAGAAGATTGTCCCAAGTCTTGCCCCTATTGCGGCGAAGATAAACAATCTTTTGAACATTGGATTTTTAAATGCGATGCTCTTGCATCTTTTATATGGAATTCTTTAAATTTCATCGATGATCTCTATGTTTTATTCCTTAGGAAGATTAGAGCGTTTAATCCTCTTTCTTCCTATGACTCTATTTCTAACTTTGAAGATTATATCAATCATTATATATACTTGTTCCTTCTTGGTGGGACTTTAGTTTTAAATGAGCTACATTTCGATAGTGGGGAACAGAGACAACTAAATGAACTACTTTTCAAAGGTTCATCTGAGTCACCTGTTCCAAAAATTGTGGGCTTGGCGGAATTCTTAACAAGTGCAATACCTATCATTAGTAGTTCGTTTGAGCTATTATTTGATAGGTATTGTAAAATACCAAACTTATCCAAGAGCGTCGACGTCGTACTGATAAGGCATAATGATAATACAGGATCGTCATCTATTGCTACGAAGGATGAATCTCGCCCTAGTAGTTCAATAAATGATGAGTCCGGGGAGAGTTTAGTGGACACCACACTATCTATTTTAAAGATGTTACTTCCAGGTTTTATTTCTTTTTTATTTGTTAGGAAGGGAAAAATTCCCGCATAGTATAACTTGCCGAAATACATAGTATTTTCGAGCTTTTTTATTTTTTTATTTTTTAATTTTTTTATTTTTAATTTCAAATGTACTTTTCACCTACATGTATTTTTTAAAATAAAATTAATAAAGTTTTGGAAGTGTATTCTCTTCCCTGTCTAAAAAAAAAAAAAAAAATTTGCATATAGTTTTTGATATATTTTAGCATAAAAACCATATTGTTGTATATATATTTTAAATATATTTTAAATTTGGAGCCTTAATTAAAAAATTAATATAGCATAGTCTTAGTATAATTGAACAATATAATCCTATATGTTTATATAAACAACATAGCTGTATTGATATATATTGAACATATATGCATATATCGTTAGTATTGAATAACATAGCTATGTTGTTTATTTATTTATACACGTTCCAGAAATAATAATATAATGGTATAATATAATTAAATGAAACTAGAATATATTATATATATCATTATTTTATTTTATTTTGTGTTTTTTATTTTTTTTTTTTGTTTTGTTTATTTTTCTATCTTTTTTTTTCTTTTAATTACATGTATTTTTTTTCTAATATTTAATTAATAAAGATGAAACAAGTTTGTTGACGTTAAAAAAAAAAAAAAAAAAAAAAAAAAATATATGAAAATTTCATAAACAGGTATATTTATATATTCCTTCTTGGGGGAATTTCAGCATTAGATGAGCTACAATTCTATACTGGGGAACGGAGACATTTAAGTGAACAACTTCTAAAAAAAGTTTACAGAGGTCTGCTGTTCCGTAAATTGTGGGACTTTCTAAATATCTTCCTAACACAATACCAATCATCAGTAGCTATCCTGAGTTACTTTTTGAGAGGTTTAGTAAATCCACTTTTATCACCAAGAGTATCGACGTCGTACCGATATGGCAAAGGAATAGTGCAGTTAGTAGTTCTGTTTATTCTCATCAATACACATTTACAAGCATCAAAATTCCTAACAGAGAACCTATAGTAAGTAGTTCAATTTTTTAATGATCTTTTTTTTTGTGGTTTAAGGGAGAGTTTAGTGGATACCACCCTATCTATTTTAAAGATGGTTACTTCTTTGTTTTATTATTATAGATTTAACTGGTGATCATGTTACTACACATAGTATACATAACACAGAAATTTTTTTTTTTTTAACTTTTGAACTTATTTTTATTATTTATTACATTATATTTTCTATAATTATTTAAAAAAAAAAAAAAAAAAAAAAAAAAAAAAAAAAAAAACTTTTTTTTTATTATTTTTTATTATTATTTATTATTTTTTATTATTTTTTATTATTTTTTATTATTATTTATTATTTTTTATTATTTTTTATTATTTTTTATTATTTTTTATTATTTTTTATTATTTTTTTATTTTACTTAATCTTTTTCATATATTTTATTTATTATCTTTAAATTATATAATGTATTTTTTTTTAAAAAAAAATGTAATACATAAAAATTAAATCATCTATTTAATAAAGTACTGGAAGTGTATTCTTTACCTAGTCTAAAAAAAAAAAAATTAATAAAGGTTGATTTAGAAAAGTAAAATATTAAAGAGTTTGAAGAAACTGCAGAAAACTATTTAAGGATAAATATTATAAATAAAAATAAAAGAATATAATAAAAGTATATAATAATAATAATAATGATAATAATAATAATAATAATAATAATTATAATTATATTATGAGAAATAAAATAATAGTAATAATCCTACCTTTTATCTTTCAAGTCAAGAGTTACTTAAAACGAAAAGCTAAACCTTCTTAGGTGTACCGTTTTCAAATTATTAAGAATTGAAACCGATCTTACAGAGAATGAATAATAAAGTTAAAAAAGCACTTTACTCCATAAAAGGATTTCTTAGAATCCTCATATTCCTATCCCTTATAAATGAATGCTATTTGCTGTTATTGTAGCATCTCTACCTGGATCTAACAAAGAAAGAATGAGAGGTACACAGACACTAGTTAATTCAGAATTATATTGGATTGAAGGATTTTCTAATGAGAATAGCTTTACATCCCTTTGTTGTGTTACTAAAGAACTTAACATTCCTCCTCTTTCGGCGAAATGTGTGATTACTGAAGATTATAAGAAATTTTAATTTCAATTTTTTTATATTAATCCTAAAATAATAATTAACAATATAATTAATTAATACCTTTAATATTAATATATATATGCATTTTAACTATATAAACTATTAATAAAATTTCTAATACTAAGCTAATTAGTAAATTAAGTATAAATAATTAATTACATCATAACTAAATATAATATAAATTGAATATTGTTGAATATTGTATATTCGAATATAGATTTAATAATAAAATAATATAAGATCTTAAAACTATTTAAAAGTCTTTCAGAAGCCTTTAAAATTTTAAAGAATTCTTCTAAATCTTATAGAAATTATTTGGTTAACTAATTACTAATAATTGTTATAATAATTTATCTAAAACCAATAAATTATTTAAAAATTTTATTTATATTATTATTAATCACTAAATCTGTATAATTTAGTTATTAATTCGGTTTATAATTATTAGTAATATTAAACATCAAGTTAAAGATTTTATCTATATAAAATACTAATTTATTATTTACAAGCTCATTTAAATAATTAAATTTATATATATATTTAAAGTCCAATATCTCGAGTTCTAGTAGTCCAAATGGGTTAAAATTAATATATATAGAAGGTCTACATCAAAGCTTTCTAAAAAATTATTATTTTAGTTGTAAATTAAGCGGGAAATCTCCATTATTTATTAAGTTATCGTATGTTTTCTACAATTTATTTTTATTTAATTTCTTTAGGGTTATATTAAATTGAATTAATTTGAGAGTGTTATCAGAACGTAGTTTTATATGGAATGTAGATACTTATATAAATTGTTTATATAGGAGTGGCTTAAATTATATTTAATAAATATTATTTTAAATTAATTTTAAATATATATTTTAATATTTTCTGTTAAAATAATATTTAATAATATTTGATTTTAAAGATATATTCGTTCGTTATATAATATAAAGTAGCTGTTCCTTCTAAATCAGTATCACTATAATTTTTTTCTTCAGTCTTTTTAAGAGTTCTACTTACAAAATGTAATGGTTTCTCCATCCCATCTTCGTCTTTTTTTTTTCATGATTACTCCTCCTATCCTACTACGAGATGCATCTGGATAATAAATAGCTTGTCAAAGTTTGGTGGTACTAAGATTGGTACTTGAATTAATCGTTCTTTTAAAGTTATAAAAGTTATGTCTATTTCATTGCTCAATTTAAACTCAACATTTTTCTTTAACAATTTAAAAAGGGGTTTTGCTACCATTTCTATTATTCTTTAATATCCTAAAAATATTTTTAAAAACTTTCACATGTTGCTCCCAAGAATTTGAAAATACCTCTAAATAATCAATATATATGAAAAAACAGTTTCCAATTAAGTCAAAGAATATTCTGTTCACTTCCTTTTGGAAAATTGCAGGAGCATTACACAGCCTTAATGGCATAATATAAAGTTTTATAAAATTGTTCATCATTATTATTATAAGTAATAGAATTATTAATACTAATATTATTCTAAAATAATTAAAAATAATAATAAAATAACTAAAAAAAATTACTAATTAAATAAATGAATTAAGTTTTTTTTTATTTGATCTCCTATTATCTCTTTTTAGATTTATTTCATAAATTAAGATAATAGAATAAAATTGATCAATATTATACATATAATATCATACCAAATTATCAATATATTCTTATTAGTATTTCTATGAATATTCTTATTAAATTATCAAATTATTATTATTAAAGTCAATTTAGTTTCAACTATCTAGATCATTCTCTTAACCAATAGTTATATATCATTTTAATACTAAAAACTCAATTCTTAATAGTATTACTAATACACAACAATACAGAAAAATTATATATATTATATTAGTATATGCTTATTATAAATCTATTATGTTATTATTTTTAATATTTAATTATAAAATTTATATTAAATAATATTATTTTACATTTAAAAAGAAGATTTAGTAAGTTATATTTACTAAACTACAGAATTATTTTTAGTAAGCTTGATAAAATTATCTTTATAATATATTAATATAACATCATTTAATTAATTAGTATAGACATTTTATAAATTTTATAAATACTTAAAATAATATAATTTTATTAGATAATTTTAAATTTGTAATTTTTATTAAAAAAAATATTATGAGTAAGAAATGGCCTTATCATTTCTATCTAATTGTAAAAGTATATAAATAGATTGTTTAGTCAGAAAGTAACAAAAAAAAAAAAAAGGTGTAATTTTTTATATCATTAATTTTTATAAAGATTTCTAATATAACTTTTTTATTTTTAATTTTTATATTTCTATTAGTATTTTTAATTTTATTTACAGGTTTTGGAATTTATCATCATTTACCCAAACCGTAACAATTTTGGTAGAGTTCATGGAATTATAATAAAAAAAAATATAGTAAATAACATAAATTTTAAATAATAGAATTGATTTTTTTTCTTTAGATCTATTATTTATTTATTAATTTTTAATTTTAAAATTAATTTTTGAATTCTATGATTTTTTAAAAAATTTTTAGCAAAATTTGCAAATATTTGAACTTTTTTTTTTGAAAAATAAAAGTTGTTCTTGCCATATATTTTATCATTATTAATATTTTTTTTTTATTTTTATTATTTTTTTACGAAAATATTACAATAAAAATTCATTTAATTGGTTATAATTATAAATACAATTTATTAAAATATTCAGATAAATAAAAATATATTTTGAATAAAATAAAAACATTTGCCTAATACAATCAACTTCGGTTTGTAGAAAATGATGTTTTTTGATATTAATTTTTAACTTATTTTCTTTAAATACTTCTAAGACTTGTTTGATATGAATTAATTGTTCTTTGATATTTTTGGAGCAGATTAAAACATCATCAATAAAGGAGTAAGAGAATACATCAATAAAATGGAATACAATTTTGCTCATTTCTCTCTGAAATGTGGAAGGTGCTCTAGTAAGTTCAAAAGGCATAACTTTGAATTGATAATTTCAAAGCTAAGTAGTTAAAGTGGTCATTTCAAAGTTTTCTTCATTCATTAAGATTTGATAGAAGCCAAAAATTGTAAATATTTTGGTTCCTCCAAGACTATCAAAAATTTCGTTTATATAGAGAACTGAATAGGAATCTTTTTCTGTTATATTGTTAACTTTTCTGTAGTTGATATACAAACCCCACTCTTTCCTTTGTGTTTGATAATAAATAGTACAGGAGATGGAGATGACCATTCTGAGCAAGATGATTCAATCAATCCTTTCCTAATAAGTTTTGTAAGTTCTTCTTTTAGGATATCTGATTTTAACTTTGTTAACCTATAACTTCTTAATTTTACTGGCTTTGTAATAATTCTTCTATTAATATAGAAACAATGTCAATCATTCCTTTCAATATTTTGATAATTTGTTCTTTATAATTTTCATTTAATTTATTTAAAAATTCATCAAATTCCTTTCTATTTTTCATTTTTTGTATCTTCAATTATTCTAATAGTACAAATTATTATGTCTTAATCATAATATTTATTATTTATTTTAGCAAATTACTTCGAATTTATTTTCTGATAAGAATATACATAAACTGTTTAAGGTTAGACGAATAAATAAACCAAGATCGATTTAAATTTTAAAATTTATTGACATAACGTAAAAAAAATCTTATTTTTCTACAATTCTAAAGTCTATATTAAATTTATTGATATTAATGTTTACTTTTAATTGAACAGTAATTCCTTCTGAGCGTTCTTCATCTTTGAGTGTCTAATTGAATTTTTTCACGACTTTTTCCATCTTTTCCATATTCACCTGGAAACTTTTCAAAATACTGTTTAGTAATGATGATTACTACAATAATAAGCTATAAGCATTCCTAATACCTTCATCAATACTTACGACAACCATTACTAAGTCTTCCTCAGCTACTTCATTGCACTTACTTATAAATCTATTATTCATTATTATTAACTAACAAAGTTTGTGCAATCACATTATCTATAGTTACTTTAGATTTTTCTAACTTTAAACCTTGGGATAATTATAAACATATATTCGGACATGTATTCGAAAGTTGACCATCTGTAATGCTACATTTAAGATTATTTAAGTCATTCTTTACGTAATAATAAAGTTCTTTATTATTCATCATTTTGATTATTTCTCTATAACATCTGAGTATTTCCATTTTTAATTTCTTTAATGTTTATTGAAATAAAATTTTCTAGAGTGTTAGTTTTCTTTCGTTGATCATCTTTATTCCATTCTATACTTTCTATTTCATTATTGCTTACGAGTATATCTTCAGATTCAACTTTTTTTTTTTTTTTTTTTCCTTTTGCTGATTTATTGTTGTTTTCTTCTGTAAAGATATGATAAATATCTTTAATACATTAATTAATTTATTTTGTACATTAAATTATTTAATGTAATTCACGTTTACAAAGTAATGCAAATACATTAAATTATGTAAAATATATTAATTTATGTAATGAATTGATTTATGCAAATTAATAATAAATCTATATCTTTTATACCATCAATAAACTTATTTAGAAATTAATCTTAATATTTCTAAGATTAATTTCTAAATAACTTAAAACTTAGTAATAAAATATTTCAATAATTTTAGATTAGTTTAATTTTATTTAATAAAATAATTGTTACGAAATCATGTAAGAAATTTTATTAAGACTTGCGATATTTGTTGTAAGGCTAAGGTTCCAAGACACAAACCATACGGCCTTCTTTCTCCTTTGTCTACTCCAAATAGACCTTGGTCTGATATCTCCATGGATTTTATTGCTGAATTATCGAAATCCAAAGATAAGACCACTGTCATGACTGTTGTTGATAGATTGACTAAAATGGCTCATTTTATTCCTTTACGTTGTCTTCCTACTACTTCAATTGCTGCCGATTTTTTTTATTAACCATATCTTTAGGTTACATGGCTTTCCTGATTCCATTGTTTCGGATAAAGGTACGCAATTTACTTCTGATTTTTGGAATCGTCTTTGCGAATTATTTTACATTAAGTTGTCATTCTAAACTTCTAGAGTTTCTTTGGTTAATATTATATAACCAAATGAAACTAGAAAAGTTCTATTTTAATAATTATTTTATCATTTTTTCTATAAGATTCATTTTCTTGAAAGAAAACTTAATTTTTCGTATTTTCGTTAATCTTAACTTTTTCCGAAAAAGTATAAATAAGAGTGAATTTTTCATCTAAAAATAATTTTTCTTTGTGCTTTTATTAACTAGTTAAAAGTAATTCGAAATATTACAACGACTAATTAATAATAAAAAATAAATTTTTATATTTTAATAAAATATTAATAAAACAAATTTCTAAGAAAACGAATTACTTTATTTAGTGTAGGCCTATTGGGTGTAAAAACCGTTACAACAGTGAAAAAAGGAATATTAATATTAGTGATAGTGAAAATAATATTATCCTTACTAATAATATAGTGAATAGGTCAATTTTTGAAAATCGTGTTCATATTAATAATTTTCTGAATAATGAGTGTGTAAATATAAATGTGACACGGTACCGATTATATTACTTCCTTCTTGGTGGAAGAGATGCAGACATTTATTGATTTAGATTATAAAAAAAGAAATGGGATAATTTAATTTAATAATCAAATCATTTCGGGTGATTAATTCTAAAAAACACCATTCTTGGTGCGATCTGTGGCTCTCTTTACAGAAATTACGCCTAGGGCTAGTACTCAATAAGGGTTGCCATTTCGATGGTATAAGCGCAAACTAACCAGGAGCGTTAATCCTGAAAAATGCAATAAAAAATAGACTAGTAGGGCCAATGCCTCTGAAGGGAGAAAATCATAATTTCTTTCAGATAGTCAATTCAAAACTTAATCAGGAATAAGAATTCCTTTTAAACAGAAATCTTATCATCTGGAGGATGAGGTTCGTTGCCTATAAACTTTTTTTCTGAATTTATTTATATATTTTATTTTGAATATTTCTTTTATTTCACATTACTATTTAAAATATTATTATGTTCAAATTGAACAAATAATATTTATTTTTTTTATTAATTTGGTATTATTTTTTTAAACAAATTATTCATATAATTAATAAACGAATAAATAAATAAATAAAGAAAAAGTTTTCAATAATTGAGGCTATAAAATATATATATATATATATATATTTATTTATTTATTTGCGAAGCTTAGTATATACCTCTAATTTTCACTTTTGCAAGTTATTTTACATAAAAAGGTAATTTAAAAATCATATAACTAATTAAAAAAGAAAGATTTTTTTTCTCTAATCAATTAATTAATTAATAAATAAATTAAATCAATTATGTTATATCATATATATAATAGATATATAATGTATACTATAAATACTCTAAATTTAAGATAACTACCAGTTATCTTAAATTTGGTTCTAAAAGTTTTATTATTAATTAACTAATTATTAAATATTTTGAGTTAAAAAAATATTATTAATATTATTCATATTATTTATATTACAAATTGTATTTTATATGCAATGATTATTAGTAATAATTTTTGTAGTAAATTGGTGATGATTAATAAAGATTACTCCTGATTAATAATTTGTATTATTAATGTAGATTTCGTATTAGTAATTTATACTTTTACGGAAAATAAAAAATAAAATAAAATAAAATAAAATAAAAAAATAAAAAAAAAAAAAAAAAAAAAAAAAAAAAAAACATCAAATATATTAGTTGTGATTTTAATTAGGTGTATTAATTATTCATCTTTACATGACAAGTTATCCTAAACCTTATAAACCATAATATTTATTTTTTTTAATATCTTATAATTATATTATTTTTATATGATATATAATTAATTTTTATCATATTAATATTAAAACTTAAAATATATATTTTTATTGTTATTAATATCAAATATAATAAAAATAATAAATTGAATATTCATATTCAATAATAATTGAATTATAATTATAATTAATACTCAGGAACAAAAAAAATATTACTTTTGAATTGTTTAAAAAGAAATATTAAATGGGATTTGGTATAGAATTTTTATTTAAAAAAAATTTTTTTTTTTAAAATTAATTATTTTTTTATAATAAAAATTAAATATTATATATATAAATAGGAAAAAAGGAACATAAAAAAAGTTTATTTTATATAAATGGAAATTTAATTTCTTTCTATTCAGCTTATTTTTGGAAATAATAGTAAAAAATATATATATATTTATATACATATTTATATATTTATATATTTATATATATCTATATTATATATAAACTAAAAATCATTTTTATTTTTAAACTAATTAAAACAAAAACAAAAAATAAAACAACAACAACAACAACAACAACAAAAAAAAAAAAAAAAAAAAAAAAAAAGAATTTTAAAACAGATTGCTCCAGATATTAATATTAATCAAAATTAATAATAGTCTAAATAATAAGATCAATTATATCATTATAATTGATATAATTATTAAATTCTAAAGAATTTTTTTTTTTTTTAAATTATTAGTTTTTTAAATAAAAAAAAATAAATTTTAGTAATGGAAACTAATTTTTTTTTTTTAAAATATAAAATATAAATGATAGTTATTATAAAATTAATATTTAATTACATTAAGTATCCTTTTTTATTTTATTACAAAATTATAAAAAAAAAAATATTAATAATACTATCTTAAATACTGTATAAAAATTTTCTTTTAATTAAAATTGATATTAAATATATAAAAGTATATAAATGTTGAAACTAGTTATTAGATAATGTAAAATAATGTTGTTAAAACTACTTAATTTTTATTATAAAACATAATAATTAATTCAATTATTATGTAAATAAATAATTAATTAATTGAATAAATAATTAATTAATTGAATAAATAATTAATTTATTGAATAAATAAATAATTAATTGAATAAATAAATAATTAATTGAAAAAATAAATATTCAATTGAATAAATAAATAATTAATTGAATAAATAAAGAATTATTGGATTGAACTGAAATCAATAGAAAACTCAATCGAATTTAATTTAATTTAATTTAATTTAAAATGAAATAATAAATTTATTATTTTATTATTTTATTATTTTATTATTATTAAACTTTAAAAATAATAAAAACAAAATAGGCCGCATAATTAATTTAATTTATAAATGAAATTGAAAAAAAAATGTAGATTAAGAAAATTAGAAATTCTTTTCATATATTTAAAACAAAAAAAATATATATATAAAATTATATTTATAATTTTTATTTTTATTTTTATTTTTTTTTTATTTATTTATTTATTTATTTTTTACTTGTTTTTATTGGGATTAATAATTTCAAAACAAAACAAAACAAAAAAAATACTTCATTTATTTATTTTTTACTTTTTTTTTTCCCTTTCGATAGAGATATAAATAAAATAAGTTAGGTATAAAAAAACATCAATTTTTTTTAAATTTATGTTTATTATTACCTATATATATATAAAAAGCGTATAAAAAAAAATTCAATTTTTATAATTATAAGAAGAGAGTCCGTTGAAACACAATTGCCCTCTATTTATTTCATCACCTAAAATTTAAATTGTATTTATTAAAAATTTAAGATTTTAGGGAATATTTTTTTATTTATATAATGAATATTAATAATTTTAATATATACATTTATATCAGTAGAGGTAAAAATTTATGTTTTATATATAATTATATATATAAAATTATAAATCAATAAAATTATATATTTATATATATATAATTATATAAATCAATAAAATTATATATTTATATATATAAAATTATATAAATCAAATAAAATTATATATAATTATATATATATAAAATTATATAAATCAATAAAATTATATATTTATATATATAAAATTATATAAATCAATAAAGTTATATAAAATTATATTTATATATATTATTGTTTGAGATATGTTATTTTGTTATAATATAAAATTTTTATTATTTGCCAGTCAATTTTTAACCCTTTAAGAATCATTTAATAAATGAAGGATGATAAATTTAATAATTAAACTTTTCTTTTTTTTTTTTTTAACTAATATTGTTGATTATATTAATTTTTTATTGCAATATTTACTTGGCAATTTTTTTTTAATATTGGTAAAATAAATGATTTGTTTAATTATTTTTTTTAAAAAAAAAAAATGAAAAATATATATATAATTCATATAAATATATAAAGAAATTATGTAATTATACAATAAATCTATCGTTGCATGGTTTTTGATAATAAATCATAGTTTATTCGTAATTCGTTTTTGTAATTCATTAAAAAAAAAAAAAGCAATATAGGATGTCGTTTGGTTCATTTATTTAATGAATTTGGTTCAATTTGACGACATTTTATATAAAAAAATAAAAATATAGGTATAAATAATTTTTATTTACATGAAATTAAACTAATTATAATTGTATGATTTTTTTTATATTATTACATAGAGAAAACGATATTCATATGAAAAAGATCATTTGTTTGCAAAGGTTAATAATATATAATGAATAAATGATTAAATTAATCAAAATAATAATGAATAAATTAATAATAACAATAATAACAATAATAATAAACATAATAAATAATAAATAATAAATAAATAATGGATAAATGAATAACAAATATAAAAATAAATTATTAAATAATAAGTAATAATTGAATAATAATAATAAATAATAAATAATAAATAATAAATAAATAATAAATAATAAATAATAAATAATAAATAATAAATAATAAATAATAAATAATAAATAATTGAATAATAAATAATAAATCATGAATAATAAATAATAAATAATAAATAATAAATAATAAATAATAAATAATAAATAATAAATAATAAATAATAAATAATAAATAATAAATAATAAATAATAAATAATAAATAATAAATAATAAATAATAAATAATAAATAATAAATAATAAATAATAAATAATAAATAATAAATAATAAATAATAAATAATAAATAATAAATAATAAATAATAAATAATAAATAATAAATAATAAATAATAAATAATAAATAATAAATAATAAATAATAAATAATTATATAAATAAATAATAAATAATAAATAATAAATAATAATAAATAATAAATAATAAATACTAAATAATAAATAATAAATAATAAATAATAAATAATAAATAATAAATAATAAATAATAAATAATAAATAATAAATAATAAATAATAAATAATTATATAAATAAATAAGTTATAAAATGTTAAGGATAATAATTAAAAATATTAATTATATTAAATATATTAAATATATTTTTAACCATCAATGTTATTTATAATTTACAATAAATTAATATTAATAAAGAAATAATAATTGATTAATTAGGTAATAATTAAATCGTATTTCGCATCTTTTTTTAAATGTTTCGATTTTTTTTTAAAAAAATTAAATTTATTAATATATTAAAATTATTATTTAATTTAACATTAGCCAATGAAATTCATTTTCACAAATAATAAAATTGACACCTTAAAAAAAAAAATGAAAAAGTATAAAAAATATATAAAATTATAAAATATAATAAAAATATCTCAAGAATACATAAAAAATTTATATTAGGTATAAAGTTTTATATATTGAAAAATATAAATAATAAAAACAAAAAAAAAAAATTATAAATTATTAATAAGAATAAATAAATAGATAATAAATGAATGAATGAATAAACAAATATATAATAAATAAATAAATAATAAATAAATAATAAATAAAGTAATAAATAAATAATAAATAAATAATAAACAAATATATAATAAATAAATAAACATATAGCTAATAAATAAATAATAAATTAAGTAATAAATAAATAATAAATAAATAAATAATTAATTAATAAATAATAAATGAAATAATAAACAATTATATAATAAATAAATAAACATATAGCTAATAAATAAATAATAAATAAAGTAATAAATAAATATATAATAAATAAACATGTAACTAATAAATAAATAATAAATAAGTAATAAATAAATAAAATCATGTAATTTAATGAAATTTTAAATTTCTTAAAAATATCTTTTATTATTTATATATATTTAAAAAATTTATTTAAATAAATAATATTCATTCATTTATCTATATTTAATATAAATTTAACTAAATTATAATTAATTATATATTATATTATACATATTATATTAATGGTTTTTAAATAATAATAATCAAAGGTTAATATAAATATATTGTGTATTTATATTACAATATAAATTAAGATTAATTATAGAAAAATCATCAAATAAATAATAAATAATTTTATTAAATATAAATAAATAAATAAATTATTTTTCAATAATCTAATAAGATAAATAAACAATAAAAACAATCAACTTCAAATAATTAATAAAAAATAGGTCTTCTAAAATAAAATAAAATAAAATATAATTATAAAAAAAATTTGGAAAAAAAAAGTTTGGAATAATCTAATATTTTATAAAAATACTATATAAAATGAAAATTAAAATTTAAATAATAGAAAATATTAATAAATAATCAGTTATAGATTTTTTTTTTTTTTTATTTTTTTTTAAAAAAATTGAAATACAATACTAAAATATTATATATATAAAATTTCAAATTTCAAATTTATACTAAATAAATTTTTTACTATTGTTTTAATAATATAGTAATTATTAAATATAAGCTTATAAAAATTACATTGATATTTCCATATTTATTATCTTTTAATTTTCTTTAAATGATTAAAATTCATATTTATTATCTTTTAATTTTCTTTAAATGATTAAAATTCATATTAAGTATTTATATCTAATATAAGTATTGAATAAATAAATTATATTAATTTATAAAAATAAAAAACCAGAAAAGATTTATTACATAAATTATTTGAAAAAAAAAATATAATAATACTAATTATTAAAAAATAGTTCCATTTACTTATTTATTTATTTTATTTTAATGTAAATAAAAATTTGATAAAAAGAAAAATATCAATAAATAAATAAAAGTAAGAAAAAAAAAAAAAAAAAAAAAAAAAAATCAAAGAGAAACCTTTGATAAAATAATAATAAAACAGTAAAATAAAATAAAAAAAAAAAAAAAAAGCTAAGCCTTTATTTATTTATTTTAATAAGTTCGGCAAAAAAAAATATTAATTATTTATTATTTATAAATTAAAAAAAATTAAATTTTTTCTAATTTGTTTATCGTTTAAATATCACACATATAAAGATCAAAGAAAATAAATATATCGTTATTTTTACAATTTTGTTTATACACCAATTATAACAAATAATTTATTATAAAGTTAATACATATATAATAACGATAAATATAACATCAATAAATAAATTTTTTCATAAATAAATTTTTTCATAAATAAAGAAAAGAAAATGAGTTATAGAGATCCATATGAAAGAAATAATGCCCCATATAGTAGGCTACCGGACAACAACTATAGATCACCCCCACCACGAAATGATTATTATAGAAATCCAAGCACATCAGCAGCAACTGGAGGTAGCTATTATAACCAAAGCTCAGGATATTCAAATAATTATAACCAGGGTTCAAGATATAACCAGGGTTCAAGTTATAATCAAGGTTCAAACTATAATCAGGGTTCAAGCTATAATCAAGGTTCAAGCTATAAACAAGGTTATTCTAATAATTATGGTAATAATGATTATGATAATGTAGTTTCAAATTATGCAGTAGGTGGTGGATTAACAAAGCCACAACCAGCTGCAACAAAACCATTAAATCCTGGTCAGGGAACAAGAAATGGAAAAGTACGTAGTGCCCTTTTCAACCCAGAAGTACGTAGACAATTAGAAAAAAATTCAAAGAAATATAAACCATATTTCATATATGCTGTAACAGGTATTCAGGTTTTGGTTTTACTTATTTCCTACATATTGAACTTTAAAAATACGGGTTCACCAATTACAGATATACATGAAAATTTTTTCCTTGGTCCAGCACCAGGTGTAAGTAAAAAAAAAAAAAAAAAAAAAAAAAAAAAATGAAATTTGAAATATTATTTATTTATTTATTATTATTATTTATTTTTGTAAATTGGAATTAATTAATTAATGTAATTTGCTTTATTTTAAATTTAATAATGTAATATTATTTTTTATTATATAAATATATAAACATAAATATTTATTATATATAAATATTTTTTAAATTATATTACTTTTAAATAATAATAAAAAAAAAAAAAGACTTTAATTTCATTAGGAGCTAGATATATTCCATGTATGAAAGAAACAGAATTTAGTGGTGAATGTCCTTATGGTATTAAAGGTAGTATTTCTCCAACAACTATTCCAGTAAAGGAATCTGGTAAAGTTGATAAAAAAGGTAATGATCAAGGTAAAATTGGTACTCTTTTAAAAGGTCCGTACTATTGTAGTGAAAGTGATGTTTGTGGTTTTGGAGGAATAAAAAATCAATGGTTCCGTTTTTTTACAGCAATATTTGTTCACAGTGGTTTACTTCACATAGTTTTTAATTTAGTATTTCAAATTAGAACAGGACTTTCATTAGAACGAGATTTCGGTACATGGAGAATAGCAATAATTTATTTGGCAAGTGGAATTTTTGGTTTTATATTTGAAGCTAAATCTTTAGGAAATGTTCCAACTGTTGGTTGTTCTGGTTCTCTTTATGGTAAGTTTATTTAATTTTCATATATATTAATAATTTTTTAAGTTTTTATATAAATATTTGTATATAAATATAATATAAAATATAAAAAATACTAATTAATATTTTTCTATAATATAAATATAAAATATATATATATATATATTATTTTAATTACAATTATTTGTATATAATATATATTTACAAATCAAAAAAAAAAAAAAAAAAAAAAAAAAAAAAAAATGAATATCTCATTTAATTTAATCATATATAAAAATTTACCATACAATTTCAATAATCTTATTTCGCTTTATTAATTAATAATAATACTAATAATAATTATAATAATAATAATGAAATAAAAAACCAAAAAAAAAAAAAAAAATATATATATATATATATATATATATATATATAAATATACAAAACAAAAAAAACAAATAGGTTTATTAGCTTGTATTTTACTTGATTTACTTCAAAATTGGAAGTTAATCATACATCCAGTAAAAGATCTAATTAAATTATTAAGTATTATTATTTTATCATTTGGTATTGGTTTCCTTCCATATTTTGATAACTTTGCTCACATTGGAGGTTTTATTATGGGTTTTCTTACCGGTTTAATTTTCCTTCCAACAATTATTTTCAGTAAAAGTGATGGTAGAATAAAACAAGGAATGCAAATTCTTGCTATCTTTATCACTATTGCTTTATTAGCTTGGTCAATTAAAGATTTCTATAGTGAAGAAGTTGGTTGTGAATGGTGTCAAAGTCTTAATTGTGCACCATTCATTGACAAATGTAAAAATTAGGAAAAACGAAATCATAATTAATAGAAAAAAAAAGTCATACAATAGGAAAAAAAAATAAAAAAAAATAATAATTATAATAATAAACAAATAATATTCTCATGAATTAAAAAAAAAAAAAAAAAAAAAAAAAAAAAATTTAAAAAGAAAAAAAGATATATTACACTATAATAGAAAAAAATAGAAAAAAAAATCAAATCTTTTTTTTTTTTTTTTTTTTTTTTTTTTTTTTTTTTTTTTTTAGAAAAAATTAATCATAACCTGTCGAACACTCGCAAGAAAAAAAAAACATTTTCAATCACGACGAAACTTTTGTAAATTTTTTTTTTTTACCATTAAAAAAAATATATATATATATATAATAATAATAAATAAATAAAAATAGGAAAATGGAAATTAGAAATAAAACAATTAGTTAAAAAAAATTTTATTTTTTTTTATAAAAATGAATATATATATATCTATTAATGTTTTTTTTTTTATTATTTTTTTATTTATTAATATATTTCTATTTATTTTATAATTTTTAATTTTTTTTAATTTATATATATATATATGAGTGTATAATAAATAAATTTATTATATATATATATACATTAATTCATAATAAATATAAATCTAATTTTTAGTAATTATAAGAAATATTAAATTATTAAAAAAAAAAAAAAAAAAAACTTATATTTTAATTATGTTCTCTGTATAACATGAAAATAACACACAAAAAAGAAATAAAAGAAAAAAAAAATTAAAAATATTTAAAAAAAAAAAAAAAAAGAATTATAAAATATATAAATAATTATGAATAAAAAATAATATAAATATTATTTTTTTTTTAAAAAAAAAAAAAAAAAAAAGAAAATTATAAAAAAATATATAATATATATATATATATACTTTTTTTTTTTATTAATAAATAGAATTAAAATAAAATAAAAATAAAATAAAAATAAAAAAATAAATTAATAAATAAATAAATAAAATATAGATAAAAATATAAAATAAAATAAAATAAAATTATAAAATAATAAAAAATATAATAAAAAATAATAAATAATAAAAAAAAAAAAAAAAAATTAAATAAATAAAATATAGATAAAAATATAAAATAAAATAAAATAAAATAAAAAAAAAAATAAAATTATAAAATAAAATAAAATTATAAAATAATAAAAATAATAAATAAAAAATTATAAAATAATAAAAAATATATAAAAAAAGTAATAAAATAAAATAAAAAAAAAAAGAAGAAAAAAAGGAACTTTATATATATATAAAATAATTTATGATTATAATTAGAAAAAATAGTAATCCTCGAATGGAAGATTGGTTTTCTAAATGCTATCTTTTCGGTGAATTTCAAATGAAATATTTTTAAGGATATTGAAATTCTTTATGAAAAATTGTTTGTGATTAATAAAATATTGTCCAATATCAAATAGTAACGTGGACACTGTTGTCACATATATGAATAATGTAGAATCAAGTACAGATTCTGATAGTAGTAACAAAGTATATAATAATAATAATAATAATAATAATAATAATAATCATAGTAATAATATTGTTAATAATTGGTAGTATTAGTGATAAAGAAAAGAAAAAAATATGAATATTAATATTAGGGATAGTGAAAAATAATAGTATCGTTACTAATAATGTAGGTCAGTTGGTGAAAATCGTTTTAATATTAGTAATTTTTCCGATTAATGAGGGTGTAAATACTCATATGACGTGGTACCGATTGTATAATTTTCTTCTTGGTGGAAGAGATGCCGACATTTATTGATTTAAATTATAAAAAGGAATGGGATGTTTTGTTTAAGAACCAAATCATTTCGGGTGATTAAATCTAAAAACGTCATTCTTGGTGTGATCTGCCGCTCTCTTTTACAGAAATTATAACTAGGGTCTAGTACTCGACAAGGGTCACTATTCCGACGGTATAAGTGCAAACTAACTAGGAGCTTTAACCCTAAAAAATTCAGTAAGACAGGCTAGCAGGACCAATACCTCTGAAGGAAGAAGACCATAATTTCTTTCAGATAGTCAATTCAAACCCTAATCCGGAATAAGTAATATGGAGGAGAAGTTCGTTGTAGAGGAATTTTTCTTCTGAATTTATTTATACACTTTTTTTTTATTAATTCTGTGTTTTTTTTTTTTTTTTTTTTTTTTTTTTTTTTTTTTTAAATTAATAAACGAATAAATAAATAAAGATTAAAGTTCACAATAATTACGACTGTAAAAAAAAAACCAAAAAAACATAAACAAAAAAAAAAAAAAAAAAAAAAAGATTATTATAACAATTTATTTAGTGGCGTTTCTAGTTTTAAATCATTTTTATTTTAATTTTTATTTTTTATTTTTATTTTTTATTTTTATTTTTTATTTTTATTTTTTTTTTTTTTTTTTTTTTTATAATATTTAGAGTTTTTAAATCAATCAATCATTAATTTACTAATTAATAAATATAATATATAATTTAATTAAATCTATATTAAAATAATTATATATTTTTTTTTCTTTTCTATTTTTTCATATTTTCATATTTTCATATTTTCATATTTTCATATTTTCATATTTTCATATTTTCATATTTTCATATTTTCATATTTTCATATTTTCATATTTTCATATTTTCATATTTTCATATTTTCATATTTTCATATTTTCATATTTTCATATTTTCATATTTTCATATTTTCATATTTTCATATTTTCATATTTTCATATTTTCATATTTTCATATTTTCATATTTTCATATTTTCATATTTTCATATTTTCATATTTTTCATATTTTCCTGTTTTTTTATTATTTTTAATTTTAGAAAAATATATATATACATTATTTTTAAAGTTGACTTAGTTTTTATTTTATCACATGAATCAAATAATATTACGTGGAATTTTTTTTTTATAATATATTTTTACTTTTTTTTTCATTATTTTATATTCATTTTTTTTTTTTTTTGTTTTATATTATATATTACTTTAGGATTATAATGTTAATTTTTATAATTAATTTTTACGAAGTTATTGATTAATTTGTATTAAATTTAAAATTTTATTTTATTTTCTTTTTTCTATTTTTATTTTTTTCTTTATATTTTCTTTATATATATATATATCTATTATATTTGTTATATATTTATTTGTTGGACTAATTATTTTAATTTTAGTATTATATATTAATCTTTATTATAATATTAATGATGGAAATTTAGCTTTAGAAAAGGTACAATTCAATACTAAGGAGATGAAACAAAAATCTTTGAAAGAATTTCTATTAAAGAGTTCTTGAGTCAAAAAAAAAAAAAAAATTCTGTCGATTTAAAGCGTACATTAAAGGACTTTTTTATTTTCTTTACCTCAATTATTGATTTAAGCTTCAATTTCGAGTTAATAATTTTACTAATATGGTTTCATTATTTTCTTCGGCAATGATTACAGGAAAACGTCAAAGGTATTCCTATCTTTTTTAGTCTTTAGCACTGATATTAATTCTCATTTTTACAAGTAGTTACAAAAATATACATTTATATATATATTTTTGTATTATATATTACTTATATTATGTAATATAAATGTATAGTGTTTTTTTTTTTTTTTTTTTTTTTTTTAAATTATAAACACCGTATATTATTTAATTATATTATATTATCTAATATAAATATATTATTATTATTATAATGTTATTGAAACGTGGTTTAATGAAATAATAAAATATTATTTATACTCTATTAATTATTATAGTGATTAAATTTTAATTTAATTGATTTATTTATTCATGGTAATAATTTAAATATACTTATATATGAAATATTTATTTAATGTAAAGTTAGTAAGAACTTAATTTTTCATATAAAATTTATGTAATAATTATATATGAAAAATTTATTTTTAAAATATTACTTTTTGTATTTTTTAAAAAAATATTATATTTAGTTAAAGCAAGGCTATATTTAATTTAAAATATAATCATTCAACTTAATAATTTTTTGCGAAGTTCTATCTATTTGTAAATTTTAGAATGTATGCCAATAGAGTATTTAATGAATAACACACAGTACAATATTTTATTTCCAAAAAAAAAAAAAAAAAAAAAAAAAAAATAGGATCAAACCATACCCGGTTTGACATGACTAAATAAACTAAAATTCGATTTGGACATAAATTTGTTTATGGCTAATTTTTTATTTTTATTTTCCAATTTAAAACATTTTATTGTGGGAGCCATTTATTAACAATTTGGTGGAATACATCTCTAATGATCCCCCAATGATGTTCATGCTATTTGATTCTGTAAATTCATCCATTGGTAAAATTTATTAACGAAAGTAAATGCTCGGTCATAATTATTCACGCATTTATTATATAAGTAATCTCAATCTTTTGTACATTTATAAGAAACATAGATAGTATTGTTGGTTCAATAGAGTGAGGTTTATAACTTGAATTTGATCCACTAAAGAATCTGCCAATATATCAAGTTAAGAATGTAATGAAGTATTTATATGTTCAAAAATCAAAAATCACTTAAGAAGGATTTATTTTTAAAAATACTATTTTACAGAATTGCTATCATAAAGGAACATTTGAGGGGAAAATTGAATTAAATAAGCATTATATTAATCCTGATTCTTGTCAATTCAACGGGGATTCTACTGTACAATCAGATCATTGTTATCTTTCAAGTACTGGAAAAGATGGAATTATATGATAACATCAATTGGGAAAGAGCTCGTTATTACGAAATTGATATATTTAATAATTATAAATAATTTTGTAATAATATTATATAAAATATAATAAAGATATTAAATATATATATATCTATAAAATTAAAATAAAATCATCAATTTTTTTAACTATTATATATATAAATATATATATATATATATATATTTTTTTTTTTTTTAATATATATATTTTATTTAATATTATATATATATCATTATTTTATTATTTTTTAAAAATTAGTTAACTAAACTTACTTTAAATAGAATTAAATGAATGTATTAATTTAATATCCTATTCATTATGTATGAAGCAATATAAACATAAAAAAAAAAATAGGTAAATAAAATAAAATATGACAATGTAATATTAAGCCTTTAAATTTAAATTTATTCGTATTAATATATATTGTAATAATAATAATGAAAATAAATAATAATAATAATAATAATAATAATAATAATAATAATGAAAATAAATATTAATAATAATAATGAAAATAAATAATAATAATAATAATAATAATAATGAAAATAATTAATAATAATAATAATAATAATAGTAATAATGATATTTTATAAAATTTTTTTTTATAAGAGTTTTTTTTTAAAAAAAAAATTTAGTAATTAGTTATAAAATAAAGTTTAATATAATTGAATTAAATAAACATTATATTAATCCTGATTCTTGTCAATTCAACGGGGATTCTACTGTACAATCAGATCATTGTTATCTTTCAAGTACTGGAAAAGATGGAATTATATGATAACATCAATTGGGAAAGAGCTCGTTATTACGAAATTGATATATTTAATAATTATAAATAATTTAGTAATAATATTATATAAAATATAATAAAGATATTAAATATATATATATTTATAAAATTTACTTTAAATAGAATTAAATGAATGTATTAAAATTTAATATCCTATTCATTATGTATGAAACAATATAAGCATAAAAAAAAAAAATAGGTGAATAAAATAAAATATGACAATGTAATATTAAGCCTTTAAATTTAAATTTATTCGTATTAATATATATTGTAATAATAATAATGAAAATAAATAATAATAATAATAATAATAATAATAATAATAATAATAATAATAATAATGAAAATAAATATTAATAATAATAATGAAAATAAATAATAATAATAATAATAATAATAATGAAAATAATTAATAATAATAATAATAATAATAGTAATAATGATATTTTATAAAATTTTAAGCATAAAAAAAAAATAGGTGAATAAAATAAAATATGACAATGTAATATTAAGCCTTTAAATTTAAATTTATTCGTATTAATATATATTGTAATAATAATAATGAAAATAAATAATAATAATAATAATAATAATAATAATAATAATAATAATAATAATGAAAATAAATATTAATAATAATAATGAAAATAAATAATAATAATAATAATAATAATAATGAAAATAATTAATAATAATAATAATAATAATAGTAATAATGATATTTTATAAAATTTTTTTTTATAATAGTTTTTTTTTTTTTAAAAAAAAAAATTTAGTAATTAGTTATAAAAAAAAGTTTAATATTAAAGTTTTTATTGTTGTTTAAATAAATTAATAGAAACATATGTAAAATGTGATATTTAATTAAAATTTTCAGATATATAAATATAGTAATACGCCACAATAACTAATTTATTTTTAAAATTTTCTAATAATTAAAAAAGAAGTTCAATTTATTATATGATGTGGCGTATTGCTATTTTTTATAAAAAATGTTTTTTCGTTTTTAATTATTTAGAAAATTTAAAAATAAAAATAAAAATTAAATAAAGGTATTCTATAAATAAGATAAAAAAAAAAAAATAAAAAAAAAAAGAATAAAAAAATAAAAAAAAATAAAAAAATAAAAAAATAAAAAAATAAAAAAAAAGAATTATCTAATAAAAAAAATGGAATTTATTTTATTTATATTGTTTATTTCTATTTTTTTTTTTTTTTATTATTGTTTTTAATTTTTTGTTAATTTTTTATTTTAACCTATAATTTATATGTGATATAATATTTTTAAAATATAATATAATTTAAATATTATAAATTTCTAAAATAAAAATTGAATATTATATGAAATTTAATGAAATTAAATAAAAAAAATAGTTATTAATACTAAGTTAAGTTTCGTTTAATAATACCTAATTACTTAACTATTTATTTATTTATTATTTTTTTATAGTTTTCATTATTATATTACTTTTTGTTTTTTGTATAATAATATTTCTATGTCCCATTTTTGTAATATATAATGATTTTTTCTTTTTCCATGAATACAATATTGAGTTAAAAATATATATAAATATTTTTAATTTAACAATTCATAAATTATTTATATATATTTATATACATATATAGTTTTTTTTTTTTTTTTATTGATTATAAGATGTAGCATTAGTGGTGGTTGCGGCGGCTTGAGAATTCAATGCATCACACCAATGACCAATTGGAAGACAATTAAGATAATGACACCAGGTACATTGATTAATAGAGTAATAGAATTGACGGAACACCCAAATGAATAAACCAATAGATAGGAATACCGAGACAATCATTAATATTCTCTTAATACGAAGATCTCTCTTACTGAAAATAATAGATGGTAGGAAAACTAAACCTGTTAAAATACCCATAATAAATCCTCCTATGTGTGCATAATTATCTACAAAAGGTAATAAACCAATACCTAATGAGAATGCAATAATTAATAACATTTTAACTAATTCCTTCCATGGTTCTATAATTAATCTCCAACTTTGGATTAAATCTAATAAAAGACAAGCCATTAAACCTTTATTATTATTATTATTATTATTATTTATTATTATTATTTGTTGTAGTAATATTATTTATTATTATTTTGATTAGGTTTAATTTTTATTGTTGTTATTGTTATTAATTATATAAAAATTTTAAGG
Organism: Neocallimastix lanati (nom. inval.); assembly: GCA_016946835.1. Taxonomy (NCBI): domain Eukaryota; kingdom Fungi; phylum Neocallimastigomycota; class Neocallimastigomycetes; order Neocallimastigales; family Neocallimastigaceae; genus Neocallimastix; species Neocallimastix lanati (nom. inval.). Next base: position 818,686 of record JACVTC010000061.1, read on the forward strand.
ATTAAGTATTTATAAAATATATAAATATATATATATATATAAAATAATATTATTAATACCATATATATAGAAATAAGATATATTAAAAAAAAAAAATAATAATAATAATAATAATAATAATAATAATAATATAATTAATCATATAAAAAAAAAAAAACAAATAAAAAAATAAATAAAAAATAATATAAAAATAAAATTAATTAAAAGAAAATTTACCATAAAGTGAACCAGAACAACCGACAGATGGGGATAAAAGAGCAGAATTGGCTTCAAAAGCAAAACCAAAAATACCACTTGCCATATAAATAATAGCTATACGCAATGTACCGAAATCTTTTTCCATTTGAATACCGGTTCGAATTTGGAAGGAAAGATTAAAGATAATGTGAAGTACTCCACAGTGAATAAAGATGGGGGTTATAAAACGATACCATTGATTCGGAGTATCCCCTTTCTTCATACCAAAAGCACAAATTTCATACATATCACAAACTTTATTTTCATCTAAAGCAAAGGTATTTTTTATACCTACAGGACAGTACATTCTGGGAATTTGTGTTTCTTTCATACAAGGAAGAAATCTAGCCCCCATAGAAATTAAAACCTATAAATTATATTAATTGGTATATATATATTATATATATATTATAGATCAATAGATATGTTCATAATTATATATATGTAAATATTAATATATTATGTTTTTTAATAAATAAAAAAAAAAATTATATATATATTTAAATCCTATAATAATAACAATAATAATAATAATTTTTTGTTTACTTACACCTGAAGAAGGACCTAGCATAGGATTCTGATCCATACCAACCACAGGACTTTTTAATGCAACGAAGTTATTATATAATTCGAAAAGGAAAACTGCAATTTGAAATATAGTGACGAAATACATAAAATATGGTTTATGTTGTTTCATTTGTTCAAGTTGTTTACGAACTTCTGGATCATAAAGAACACTTGGAATTTTGGAATTCTTTTTTCTTCTATTCATATCATTTTCCTTTTCAAATTTTTCTGCAGCTGGTTCTGGTCTTTTTATTGAAGAACCGTAGCCACTTGTATTACTCATATCATTCATATTTACTGCATAGGAATTATTATTATATGGATAGTTACTACTACCTGCTCCATATGTCTGAGCCTGATTTTGACCATAAGTTGGACGTTGTTGAAATTTTCTACTACCTGCTCTACCACCAATGGTACCACCACCATTCAATCTTTTATAGGTATTACTTCTTTGGAAATAAGAAACACCAACTGGATGATTTTGATTTACATTAACATCATCTGCATTAATCCATCTCCATGCTCCTGTACCAGCTCTCTTAATGGTTTGCATGGTATTACTTCTTTTTAACGTATTTAAGGTACCACTTCTTTTTATTGAACTCATTTTTTCTTTATTTTATTTTATTCTAATATGAATTGATAAATAAAATGAATTTTTAATTAAAATAAATTTACAAATTATTAATTTTCTTACTCTAAAGAAAAAAAAATTGTATTTTGTTTTATTAACTGGCAAGATTAGATATAAGATATACGTATATATAAAAGAATGAACTGCTTACGAAAGATATGTTTTTAAAAAATATATATAAATATTTATAAGGATATTAAATAATAAATAAAAATAATTTAATTTATAATTATGAGGTTGAAAATTTTTATTTATTTATATACAGGCTCTATCATTAAGTGATAATATATTTTTTATATATTATTATATTTTTTTATCGTTTTAATAAAAGTAAAGGAACTGATTTCCAATTCTTTATTTCTATTAAATTATAATTATTTATTTTAATTAAATTTAAAAGTTTTATATAAATTATAAATTTATATGCTTTTTTTTTTTTTTTTTACTGATTTAATTTTTTATTTATTACTTTTTTCTTATTTATATCACTTTTTTTATGCTTTTTGTTTTATTTTTGTTGATTGTATTTTTGTTAATTCACAACTTTATAGTATATTTGCTTCTCTTTTTTTTTTTTTAAAAAAAAAAAAAAGAAAGTTAGGATAAAAAAATAAAATTAAAAAAAAAAAAAAACTTTAAACCCTAAATAATAAAAAATAACAAAAAAAATTTTATTTTTATTCCTATTATAGTAATTATTAATAATATTCAACTGCCGTTTTAATAAATAATAAATAAAATAATAATATATTTAATAAATAGAATAATCAATAATAATAATAAAATTAAAATATTAAAACAATAATATAAACAAATAGTATAATTAATATTAATATAATGGAAAAATATAATATATTTAATAATTATAGAAAGTATTAAAATAATGTGAAAATTTTAATTTTTTTTTTTATTATTATTATTATTTAAATAATTGATTATCTTTTAATAAATTATTATAAATCTTTTAATGAATTATTATAAACTTTATATATCTTTTAATATATATTATTTTTTCTTTTATGTTTTTTATTTATAATAATCAAACGATAATATATATAAATTTAAACAAATTATGTTATTTTTTGATAGTAATTTTAAATAATAAATGATTTAAATAATAAATTTATATAATATATATAATTATTTTATAATTCTCTAATTATATATATATTATATAAATATAAATTTATTATTTAAAATTACTATCAAAAAATAATTATATTTATTATTTTTTTGTTAATGAAATATTTTTCAATACTCTTTTTATAATATAAAAAAAAATTATTATTTTACATTTATATATAAATACAATATTATCCAATTAGATTTTAAAAGTTTTTTTATTTTTATTTAAATTTTTTTTTTTAAATTAAAAAAAAAAAAATTGATTTCATTTTTTGTTACATATATTAATAATATATATAAATTAATTTAATATTAATTAATTTATATAAAATAATATATGATATTAATCAATTCAATGATAATTCTAATAAATTTAAGATTTTCTTGTTTTTTTTTAAGCATTTCCTATTTTAATTTTTTGTATATATAAAAATTTAATTTATATCATTTAATATAATATATTAAAATCATTAAAAATATTATTAATTAAATTAAATTATATTTCTTTGATAATTCCATAATAGGATTCTCAATTGTACAACAATGAATAATGTATACATTAATATTAGGTTTATTGTTTTTTTTTTATTTATTTTTGTTTTAGATTTTAATATTTATATAATAAAATATATGTTTATATAATTAATTCAACTTTTTTTATATTTTAAATTTATAAAAAAAAAAAAAAAAAAAACATTTAAAATGAATAATTTAAAAGTAGAAATAATAAATAAATAAATAAATAAATAATTTTTTTTTTTTTTTTTAAAAAAATATATATATATGATTCTATATTTTTATTTTTTTTATTTTTATTTTTAAAATTAATTTTGCCTTAAAATAGAAATTTGTACATAATTATATAAATATTATTATAAAATTTATATTATTAAATTTAAGCTAGACTTGATTTCTTTTTTTTTATAAATAATTGAGGATTATTAATAAAAAAAATATAAAACTTAATATATCAATCATTTTCTTATTTGATTAATTTATTATCAAATAAAAAATATAGATATTATATAGAATATACATTTATACTGAATTTTTTTTTAATAAAATTTATATTTTTTTATTGATAATCGAATTTTTTTTATTAATTACTACTAATAATAGAAGTTATAAATTCTGTTGTTTCAATTATTTTATTTTCTAATTATTTTTTTCTTCTTTAAAAAATTTTTAACTATTTTATTTTTTAATTTTTTTTCTTTTTAAAAATCTTTTAATTATTTTAATTATTTTTTCAATTAAAAAAAAAAAATTAGTAAATTAATAATAAATAAATAAATAAATATTAAATAAATAATTAAATAATTAATATCGTTATAATGTAACTTTTTCATTAATTAATGTAATATGTTTCAGTATATTTATATCTTATTTGAATCTTATTTGAATCTTTTTTGAATCTTATTTCACATTTATTTTACATATATATAATAATCGAAATTACAAGTTGATAATGTATTACACCTTAAAAAAATTATAATAAATAAAAAGATTTCTATACAATAATTTTTGTTAAAAGAACAGAAAAAATCATAAAAATTTATACTAAAATGATAAGAATGATAGCTAAATATTCTCTCTTAAACAGAGATATTCCATAATGAATAACTTGGCTTACTAGTAAATATATGTGTATAAAATTATTATATTTTATAATATTAACTTAATATTAGCTTGATATTACTAAACTATTAATTATCTTTATTCTAAAATAACTTTTAGATATACATGAATAAAATAATCTTTACATTATATTAATTCTTTAATTCAATTTAAATTTTGTTAAATATATTTGTAATCTAATAATTTCTAGCTAAAATAAAGAATTTGTTATTATTACATTATTAATATTGGTTAAATCTAAGACAACTTTTATATGAAGGGTGATATTATACACTCTAAATATTTGTTAATGTCTCTTATATATTAATGCTTGCATTACTTTCAGCTACAATCCGCTTTAAAGATTAGTGTTAACTATTATATGCTCACTATTCAGCATTATCTATAACTTTTAAAATAAGGAATTTATTATATTATATATCATATTCTGTGAGTATTAAAAGTGAATTCAAATATCATTAAAATTCAGAATTTTATTTAATTTTTTCCTTGTAAGATATATATATATATATATATATATATATATATATATATTTTTTTTTTTTTCAAAATAAATACAATTTTCAAAATAATTAATTAAATAATTTTCATCAATATTTCTGTTCCCTATTCCCCTCAAAAATTCAAATTTCTGGATGAATTTTATATTTGATTTTTCATACAATTAAAATATTAATTAAATAAGTTTTGTAATTATAACTTATTGAATACTTAACAATCATTAAGAATAGTTTGTAGATGAATTAAGGAATATTTATTGAATATTATTTATGGTTATATTTAATGTATTTATAGAATAAAATAGTCTTTTACATTGTAAATTCCTTTGTGATTAAATAGAATTCATTATTAGAAGTCTGACATATGCTAATTTAATCTTTCGAAATGTATATTTCGAAATATACATATTTTTAATAGTTAACTTATCACTAAATTCCCTTTTTTTTTTTTAAATATTTTAAATTTTTCATTTTTAAATTAATCTGGTTGTATCTTGAAATTTTGCTTTAACTTAAAATTATTATAATTTTCTTTTGTATTGTTTTTGAGTTTCTTTGGTTTTGAAAATTTTGATCATTTTAAGTTTTCGAATGGTTTAATTAGTATTCCTAAAATTGAAATAATAATAAATATTGTCATAATTTATGATTTTCAATTTATTTTCTTGATATAATAATGTTTCCGGTGAGTGATTCATTCTCAAAGAATCAATTTTAAGAATCTACAGACCTTTAATTTGTTAAAAGTCTGAAATTTAAGTTCAATAATTATGTCAAATTTATTAATTTTTTTTTTTTTATTAAAATTTTATAAAATTTATATTTTTATCCTTAAAATGTATTTATATAGCAATTTTTATATAATATATTTCGATAGATTTGAAGCTTATTTCACATATAATTTTTTTTTTTTTTTTTATTTAGACAATGAATAACCTTTATTTAATGAATAAAAAATAAAAAATAAATAAATAATAAAAAAATAATAATATAAAATAAATAAATAATAAATAATAAAAAAATAATAATATAAAATAAATAAATAATGAAAAATTAAATAAATAATAAATAAATAATAATAAATAAATAAATAATAAATAAATAATAATAAATAAAAAAATAAAAAATTTTAATCATATATATATATAAAACTTTAATAAATTTTTTATAAAATAATCAATTAAAATATACTATTTTTTTTTAAATTGTTCGAGTTTATTTTGTTCTAATAAAAAAAAAAAAAAAAAAATAGAATATAAAAATAAAATTTAAGAAAAGTTAAACCTACAACTCAGCATTATAAGAATTTTGATTAAAGCTGAAAAATTTTTTATTTTAAATTTCATATATTTTCCTAAAGATAATTAAATAATAGAAATTGTTATTGTATATATAAAGTTTTAATTATAAATATTAAGTTATTTTGTAGTTTATAAATCCTTTATTATATAATTAGTTATTTTTTTTGTTAATTAAATTTTTGTTTTAGTAATAAATTTTAAAGTTTTTAACTCATTTTTTTTAATAAATCATAATTTTAAAGTTTGATTTTTTTTTTTTATATTCTTATTCTTTTATTAATTAAAGTTTTTATTTAGTATAATTTTTAATTTATTTATTAATCCATAAACACTTAACAAAAAAAAATTGTTTCATTCAATAGTTATTTAAATCTAGTCGCTAATATATTATTAATTAATTTATAATATATATATGATAAATTTTTATCCAAAATTTTTTTAAGAAAGTAAAAAAAAAAAAAAATTTAAAAATAAAAAAAAAAGGGGAAAAAAAAAAAAGACACTGTAAAAATAGAGTAATCATCAGATTAGAATTTTATAACCATAATAAAAATTGAAGAATAAATTTTTACTTTTTATATTTTTATTAAAAAAAAAAAAAAAGAGAAAATTAAATATTGAAATTTCAAATTCTATGTAATATTTTTATTTATTTATAACAGGAAATAAAAAAAAAAAAAAAGATAAAAAAATCTTGATATTATAGGAGAGTAAATAAAGTAGTAAGTATATAAATATTATAATAATATAAACAATATATATATTAATATTAATAATTAATAATAATTAATAATAATTAATAGTTTTAAACAATTTTTGAATTTTAAAATTAGAGTTATTTTTCAATTCTATCTCTCTCTTTTTTTTTTTTTTTTTTTTTTTTTTAATATTATTTTTTGTTGAAACTATATGTATCACTTTCAAACTTTCAATTTTTATATTCTATTATATTTCTAATTGATTGATAGTGACAATGAAATAAAGAAAAAGAACTAATACTAACTAAAATATATATATAAAAGAATGTTTTTTACATTAAAATTAATTTAATTAATAAATCTATAAATTATTATTTTTATTCTTTTATTTCTTTTATTATTATTATATAAAAATTACAGGAAATTTTATTAAATTTTTGATTTATACAATAATAATTAATAATATTAATGCCAAATTCATATTTATAAAATTTTATAAACTTTTTATAATAAGAAATAAATAACTATTATAATATAAGTTCAAAATATATATATTTTTTTGGTATAGAAATTTAATTTATAAATTGCATTTCAAAATTTTAAAATTTCATTTGAAAATTCAAATCCAAATTTAATATATATATATATATATATTTTAAAGAATCATATTTTAATAAGAAGAAACGTATTATTTAAATTTTTTTATTATATATTTTTATTTCAATTTTATTAAATATATCCAAGGTGTAAACAATATTATATACAATATAATATAAAGAAAAAATGAAATTAGAGGATGATCATATTTCTATACTACAATTTTTCATTACCTTATCTGCCCTTCTTTCTTTAATAGGAACAGGTGCTATTATCATCAATACTTTTCTTTCAAAAAACTTTTTTGGTCATAACAATATATGGAATAGGATTATTTTTTTTATGAGTTTTTGTGATTTATGTGGTTCTATTGATCTTTTAATGAGAGAGTAAAAAGAAATTTCATTTTAATAATAATAAATAAATATAATTAATAAATATATATATATATATTTTATTTTTTTTCAAAAATTTATTTATTAATATTTTTAAAAAATATATAAAAAAAATCATGATAATCATGATATATTTATTAATAATACTTAATGCAAAATATATATTTAATTATAATTATATTTTTAATATACATATATATATTATGCTCCTTCAGACAATATCTTAAAAAAGGAAATGAAGGTGCTTGTAAAATTCAAGGTTTAACAATTCAATTCTTTTTTATAAGTTCTATTTTATGGACAGCAGTAATTGCTTTAAATATATACTTAGTGGTTGTAATTAAGAAAGAACTTTGTGATATTGAACGTTACGAATATATTTTTCATATTCTTGTTTGGGGATTAAGCTTAACGTTAACTATTCCCTTATATATTTTAGAAAACAACAATACAACACTATATCCTATAATGGGAAATGCAACATTCTGGTGTTGGATTACAACCAAACATGGAAATTATCGTATGATGTTTTTCTTTGGTCCTCTTTGGATAGTTTTCTTTTTCAATGCTTTTGTTTATATTTCTATGATAATCATTTGTAAAAAAAGAGATAAAGATATGAAACCTTCGGTTGTTGGTAATACTATTGCTAAGCGTTGTAATCTTTATCTTTTAGTTTTATTTTTAACATGGTATAGTAGAGACAAATTTAATATTATTGATATCAATATAAATATATATATATATATATATATATATGTTTTTTTTTTTTTTTTTTATTTTTTTTTTAAAAAAAATAATAAATTTATTGCAAAATTATTATCACTTAAATAATTATATTAATATATTATATATATAAATGTTTATTTTTTTTAATAGGATTTGGGGTACTATAAATCGTATTCAGAATATACATAATAAAGATTATCCTATATTCGAATTACATTTACTTCATGCGGTAAATATATATTAATAAATATTTTTTTTTTTTACTTTTTTATTTTTATTTCATATTTTAATTCATATTTTAATTATAATAAATAAATAAATAAATAAATAAATAAATAAATAAATAAATAAATATTAAACTTAATCTCATATTAAAAAAAAAAAAAAACTTTAAAATTATATTTATATATATATTATACAATTAGATATTTACTCCTTTACAAGGTTTTCTTAATTCTTTAGTTTATTTTTGGTATACAGTTATTAAACATTTTATCAATTTGAAAGAAGAAATTGATAATGAACATAATATAAGAGAATTTCATCGTCACCATGATAACTATAATGATAATATTGAAGATTATGATAATAATAATAATAATAATAATAATAATAATAATAATAATAAAAGAACATTGAATAAAAATAAAAAGCATAGAAATTCATATAAATATAAAAATTATGATATATATGATAATTATTTTGTTTATATACCTCAATATCATCATAGAAGTAATGACAATTATAACAGCAATAATAAAAATAATAATAATAATTATAATGATAATAATGATCATAATCATAAAATAAATAATAATTATCATAGAAGTTCTCATCATTGTTCCAATAATCAAAATAACGACGACAATAATAGCAATAGTAACAATAACAGTAACAGCAGCAAAAGCAACAATAACAACAACGATGATAATAATAATAGGGTATTAATAAGACAAAATTCCGAGGAAACACAAAATTCTATCATAAGTATAAATTCAGCAAGTAGTATGCTAAATAAAAGTGATAAAACCTCATTGAATAATTAAATAATAATAATAATAATAATAATAATAATAATAATAATAATAATAATAATAATAATAATAATAATAATAATAATAATAATAATAATAATAATAATAATAATAATAATAATAATAATAATAATAATAATATTGTAAAATAAAATGGAGGGAAAAACTAATTAAATATTATAATATAATATGCATATAATATTTTAATTTTTATTAAATTAAAATATTTTATTATTTAATTGCTAATATATATTAAATAATCAGTTTTAATAAGAAATAACATATAAAAATTGTTTATATATATATATATGATCTAATAAGTATCATTTTATAATAATTGTATAACCAATACATAATTTTTAAATATATTTTTTGATATAAAATATATATTAATATAAATTATATAAAATTATCATATTTTATCAAATTTAATCATATCATTTAATCATATTTACTTAATTTATACATATTTTCCTTTATTTATTTTTTTTTTACAATTACATATATTGAAGGTTCTTTTTTTTTTTTTTTTTTTTGTAATAATAATAATAATAATAATAATAATAATAATAAAATATTATAACTATTTTAGAATATTTTATTTATTTATACATATTCTCTTTTGTTTTTATTATATTTATTTAATAATTATATTATATACATCTTTCTTTATTACAGAAAAGTTAAAAAAAATTAAAATTAAAAATAAATAAAAGTAATTATTATTTAAACTTTTTCAAATATATATAAAAAAAGCAATATATAGTTAATAATTAATAAATTATATATATATATATATATAGAAAATTTATTAATTATGAATCCCTATTTTATGATTTATTTTTAGGTCTCATTATGCTATTAATTAATTCGTAATATTTAGTTCTAGCTATTTTTAATGGAACAAAATTGATAAAGTTTACAAAAGTCTATAACCTTTACATTAATCGTGATACAACTAAAAGATAAATAGAAATAATCCCGGATATAAAAATAGAATAATAATAATAAGAATAAATTACTTTCAAAATGGTCTATAATTTTCCAGAAACAAAACTTTATATACTTAAAAATAACTAATATCCTCAAAATATTTTGACCACTCTCCAGTTTTTATTTTTATTTAGATATGTTTTATTATTATTATTATTATTATTATTATTATTATTATTTTTTTTTTTTTTTTTTTTTTTTTTTTTATTTTATTTTTATTTTTTTTATATTAATATTTCAAATTAATAATCTTTTTAATTAATTCTTACATTTAAAAAAAAAAAAAAAAATAAAAAAAAAAATAACACATAACATAGAAATAAACAATAGTGAATAATAAAAATAGTAAATAATAAAAATAAGTAAATAAAAATTAAAATAAAAGAAATGTTATATAAAAATTATTACCAATAGATCAACAATTTTTGAAATTTCTATTTATTATAGTAATTTATTTTATTTTGGTATATATTTAAATAATTAATTGGTATATATTTTTTTTTAATAATAATAATTGTTATTATTATCTGAAATTATTACATAAAAAATATATATGAAATAAAAATAATAATAAAGTAGAATGGTATAGCAAAAAAAAAAAAAAAAAAAAAATAGTAAATAACTAAAAAAAAAATGAAATAAAATAAAAAAAATGTAAAGTCAATGACTATAGCATTTTAAATTTTTTATTAGTTATGTTATTTTTATTTATTTCATCTTTTAATAGTTTCATAGTATTTATTCGTTTAATAATTATTTAATAACTAGTTGAATATATGTTTAGAGAAAAAATAAAAAGTTAAAAAAAAAAAAAAATTAATTTTTTTAAACTTTAATAATTAAAAATCATTAAAAATTCATTTTTATAAATTTTATATATTTATTTAGTATAAATACATATATAACAATAAAAAATAATAATAATAATATATATTTAAAATAATTAGAATTTTTTTCATTTTGTTTTTACTTATTTCTATATATCTCATCATGATTTGAAATAATTAACAATTATTTATCTTATTATATTATTATTATTATTATTATTATATTTTATGGAATATTTTATATTTATAGTATATCCAAATTTTTCATTTATTAAATTGATGAAAAATATGAAAAATAAAAAAAAAAAAGGTTAAATTCTTCAATCAATGAATTTATTAAATATTAAACTTTATTATAATATCATATTTTTAGATATTAATTTTTACATCCAATTATTTTTTTTATTGAATTATTTAATTTAATAAATACATTAAAAATAAACTTTTAACATTAGATTTTTTTAATGTAATAATAATAATATTTTTTACGTTGATTAAAATATCATTAAATGAATAATAATTATACTAATATTTTTTTTATATTGTAGAATTTTTTTTCTTTATATTTTTATTTTTAAAATAATTTTTACAATATCTTGAATTTAATATTCGAAAATAAGAAAGTTAAAATTAAGAAGTTAAAAAAAAAAAAAAATAAATAAAAAAAAAAAAAAAAAATGGAGGATCAACCACCAGAAATGAATATTATTACAAAGAATTCACCATCTACAGGAACATGTTTCAATAAAGATTTTCCTACGATGCTTGATGGATTTTATACCCAATTTAAAGATACCTTTTTCTTTTCGTATATAATTCAATTTATCTTAATTGCTTTAATGTATTCCAGAATAGGAAGTGGACAATATTGGAAAATATTATTTTTTGGTTCACTATCTGGTTTAATAGGCTCAATGCTAGAAAATATAACTTTAGCTTATATATGTCAAGATAATCAAAGAGAGAATTACAATCAAGTATTTACTTTTTTTATAAGTGAATTATTTTGGATATTTACGGAATACTCAATACCCTATCTCAACCTAATTAAAATGAAAGCTATTTCGAAGGGAGGTTTAGCTAAATCAATAAGTTATTTAATATATCTTCTTTTTATTCCTTTTGCATTAATGAGATTTTCTATTGGTTACAATCGTATGATTAAGGGTTATTTAAATGATAAAAGTATTGAAGTATATCATGGTATTGCTTTTGGGGTAATGGCAGTTGCCGATATTCTATGTTCAATATTTATTATTTATTTCATCAAAAAATATAATCAGAGGGTCACATTAAATCCGTCTGGGTTCATGCATTATATTCAACATTCCAGTTATACAATTTTAATTACTATAGATATTGTTGGTGTAATTCTTTCTTTGTTATATATATATGTTAATTTAATAAATTCAAATGGTGCCTTCCTTACAAGTAAATCAGTAATACCATTTCACTCTTTTAAATCTGTATTTCATTTAATTTTAGCAATTGATGCATGTCTCTTTAAATACGGCGCTAATCTCAGTTCATCTACTCATGGCTCAAGTGATTATAATATTACTTCAAAGGGTCCAGGACCGAGTAGCAACCACGATTTAAATATCAAAAATAATAATTATTATTCAATTGATGTTCCTATTCCTCCCAATATTTATCAAATGAATCAATTAAATAATAAAAATAGTAATAATGGAATAATGTTAAACGAAAAATATTCCAACAGTAAAAGTAGATTTAAGATTCCATAAAAAATATGTTAATAGTAGCAATGGAGATTTAAAATATTAACAAGTAGAAAATTTTAAGGTTATTTTAATAAAAAAATAAAAAATAATTATAATAACTAATCAAGTAAAAGTAATTATATAATATTTAATTATCGTATAATTATACAATTGTATATCATTATTATTAATATAATAATATAATTGTATAATAATTAGTAATAAAATAAAATTATAACTTTAAAGAAAAGAATAAATAAAAAAAATATCTGAAAAATTAACAATAAATTAATAGTTTTTTATTAAAATATAATAATTCATATTAATAAATTTAATTTTATATACTAACTAAATTTACAATGATTCCAAAAAAAAAAAAAAAAAAAAAAAAAAAAAAAAAAAGATAAAATTGTATGAATAAAATATATAAATTTTATTTCATTTTATTTAATTATATTCCCTTTATATATATATATATATAATTATTTTTATCTTTTTTTTTATTTTTTTTTTTGTTATATATAAACCTATACCATTTATAAAAAATAAATAAATAAATTATAAAATAATTAAATTTAAATATTCTCTTGAGTATCTGCTGCATAAAAGTTACCTTGTTAATAAAATAAATATTTATTATTTATTATTATCTATTAGCTATTTCTTATTATTATTAACATTATTTTATTATTAAATATTTTTTCATTATTAACTATTATTTTTTACTATTTTTTATTATTTTTTTTTTATCTTTGAAAAATATTCTAAATATTTTTTAATATTTTATTTTTTTTCTTTATTTCAAAAAAAAAAAAAAAAAAAAAAAAAAAATTGAAAATAAAAATGAAAATTCTTTTTGAATAATTTTTTAAATGCTTTTTTTTCCTTAAATAGAAAAAAAATTGAAAACAAAAATGAAAGTTCTTTTTGAATATTTTATAAATGCTTTTTTTCTCTAAAATAAAGAAAAAATAATACAATTTAATTTCATAATTAAAATCTAAAAATCTAAAAACACTTATAATGATAAATAGTTTATGTAAAATAAATCTATATATATATATATTGTATTGTTAATTTTTGTTATTGAATTAAAAATTAATCATATAAAAACTATAAAAGTTTTTACATAGTTATTATTTTTATTCACACAATACCATGCTCCTATAAATATTTTTATTGTATTGTTGTACTTTATTTATAGACTATAGTTGATGGGGTTTGACCAAAACAGACATTTTTATTTATATATATGCCTAATGTTCTGCTAAATCTTTTGTTGAATGAATTCTTATTTACACAATAACAAGCATTAAGTAATAGAGTGTAATTGTTCTTGTCTTCTCTATTTATATTTTCCCCATGTTCTATTAAAAATTTTACAAAATTCTCTTTTCCATGACGACAAGGAGTAAACAATAATTATTATTCTTATTTCTTATTTCACTGAAATTTGTTTTTTCTTTTTTATATCTATTATATGTTACACTAAAACTTTTTCTGAATTTTTATTTCTACTTGAGTAGGCAACATGAAATGGAGTTAAACCAATTTTGTCTTATTTATATCTTTTCCATGTTCCACTAAAAATTTTATTATATTCTAATTTCCATTTAAATAATGATGTTTGATCTTATTTATTTTCTTTATTTATATTTTTCCAAGCTCAATTAAATATCTTAACAATAGATTCATTTTCAATTTTACAGACATTAAATAAATAATAGGATTTATCACATCTATTAAATTGGAATTCATTCAAATTAATTCTAAACTTATATTTATTATTATCAATTTGTTGATGTAAAGTGGAATTGGTTTTTGGCGTTTTATTTTTATAAAAATATAGAGTAAAAATAATTTCATTATTATTGTTATTATTATTAGTAATTTTCACATTATTTTTTATTATCCTAATAATAATATATATATATTATTATTACTATATTCAATTAATATTATTGTTGTTGTTGCAATATTATCGTTAATATATATATTATTAATTTAATATTTATTTGTTTATATTTATTTATTTATCGCCCCCTCAAGAACACGGGAATATTGAGGTAGTCACAAGACTTTCGTATACTTTCGCATAAACAGATAATGTTCCTACTGGATGGCCTTACTGAGTGTTTAGCATTAGCGTTCCGACATGTATATTGTCAATAATCTTGATCACACTTATAAAAGTAAAAGCAAAGAACCCAAAGAAGATGATATAGCAATGGTAGACGTTACTATTGAAGGAGTCAAAGGAAAAACATTGATTGATTCTTGTAGTAATTTAAAAATTATTACTAATCAATTCCTTAGAAAGTTACCTTCTGTATATGAACCTGTTGGAATCAGTCGTGGAAGAATCCGACTAGTAACTATTAATAATGATTATTCTGAAGATTATTTAATCAATATTCCTATACAAATTAATAATTTCCATATGGTGGCTACATGTAGAGTTATAGATAAAGAAGATCTTTTCTTTGATATTTTTATTAACTTAAAAACTCAAATGGATCATAAATTGTTTATTCACCCTATTCTTTATAGTCTTTGCCAATTCAATGATAATGGATTTGTTGATGAAATTGCTCCTATAAACAATCAATATGAAAATGAAGAAAAATTAGTCTGTTTTGTAAAAGCTATTTCTAATGAATCTGTTAAGAAAGAACTTAAGAAAATGGAAGGTCTTCCTCCTCGAGAATATATTCAAAATAAAAAATTTACCAATACTCTTAATAAAAAGTATCGAGATCAAATAATTAAACTTTTAGAAGATAATATAAATATAATTACTACCTCTTCAGAAGATTTAACACCTTCGAACTTATCTCCACATAAAATTCACCTTAAACCTGGTGCTAGGCCAATTAAACAAAAATTTTATAGAATCTCAAAACTTAAAACAGATATTCTTAAAGAAGAACATACAAAATTAATAAATAAAAGACTTTTTGAACCCTCATACTCGGAATGGTCTTCACCTATTGTTTTTGTTCCTAAACCAAATGGTAAATGGAGAATGTGTGTTGACTATAGAAAAGTCAATAATGCTACAATAAAAGATTCGTATTCTCTTCCAAATATTAACGAAATATTCGATAGTTTAGATGGTGTTATAATATTTACTACAATGGACCTTTACTCCGGATATCATCAAATACTTATGGATGAAGAAAGCTTTGAAGTTACCAGGTTTATCACAAAATTCGGAAATTATCAATTCAAAGTCATGCCTTACGGACTTACTAACGCTCCAGCAACTTTCCAACGTGAGATGAACAAATTTCTCTTCCCTTTCTCTGGTGATTTTGTTTTCAACTTCATTGACGATATTCTTATATACTCAAAATCTTTATAACACCTCGAACATATTGCTAAAGTACTCGCTGTTTTCAAAGAACACAAAACTAAGTCCAATATTGAAAATTATTTATTTTCAAAATATTTTTGAAAATTAGGTTTTTTATTTTTTATCTTTTTTATTTTTTTTTTTTTTGCTGTTGTTATTATTGAAAATAAAAAGCAAAAAAGATAGTTATATATATATATACATCTGAATATGAACTTTATTTAATATTTATTTATATATATAAAGTCAAAAAAAATTTTTTTATCTATTTAATATTAAAATAATTAACTAAAAATATTAATCGAAACAAAACTAAAAATAAAATTTAAAATTTCAATTATGATATATATTACTATTTATTTATGTAACTTTTTGTTAAAGTAAAATATTATAGTTCTATATGATAGTATAAACTTATATGATAATATAAACTATATTTATGTATTTATATATATATATATCTATTAATTTTATTTAAATTGTTAATTTTATTTAAATTAACAATTTAAATAAAATTAATATGGTATGGCAAAGTATCCAATGAAGATCTAATACATTTAAGAAAGAGAGTGGAGGCTCTATTGTACTTCTCTCTTATTAATTTCAGTCTAAGAAAAAAAAATTGAAATATTAATAATTATAATGCATTTCATAAAATAAAATAAAATTAATAATTATTATTTATTCCTTAATAATTACTATATTATTTATAAATTAAAACTTATTATGCTATAAAAAAATAACCATTATATTTAGCATGTATTTTCATTATTTTACATTACATATTAATTATTTTTATGATCATGTATAGATAATAGAATATTATTGAATAAAAATAATAATTATTTAATATTTTTTTTTTATAAATATATAAATAAAATATAATAAATAGAAGAATATTAATAAAAGAGTCCAGATTAAATAAATAAAATAAAATAAATAATAAGTAGTAGAAAATAGTAAAGTATTAATAAAAATGAAAATAAAATAAAAATTATGGATTTAATGAATAGTTTTAATTGTTTATTCAATATTTTTTTATGCTTTAATAATAAATAATAAATAATAAATAATAATAAATAATAAATAATAAATAATAAATAATAAATAATAAATAATAAATAATAAATAATAAATAATAAATAATAAATAATAAATAATAAATAATAAATAATAAATAATTAAATAATAAATAATAAATAATAAATAATAAATAATAAATAATAAATAATAAATAATAAATAATAAATAATAAATAATAAATAATAAATAATAAATAATAAATAATAATAAATAATAAATAATAAATAATAAATAATAAATAATAAATAATAAATAATAAATAATAAATAATAATAATAATAAATAATAAATAATAAATAATAAATAATAAATAATAAATAATAAATAATAATAATAATAATAATAAATAATAAATAATAAATAATAAATAATAAATAATAAATAATAATAATAAATAATTGAATAATAAATAATAAATAATAAATAATAAATAATAAATAATAAATAATAAATAATAAATAATAAATAATAATAAATAATAAATAATAAATAATAAATAATAATAATAAATAATAAATAATAATAAATAATAAATAATAAATAATAAATAATAAATAATAAATAATAAATAATAAATAATAAATAATAAATAATAAATAATAAATAATAATAAATAATAATAAATAATAAATAATAAATAATAAATAATAAATAATAAATAATAATAAATAATTGAATAATAAATAATAAATAATAAATAATAAATAATAAATAATAAATAATAAATAATAAATAATAAATAATAAATAATAATAAATAATAAATAATAAATAATAAATAATAAATAATAATAAATAATAAATAATAAATAATAATAATAATAATAATAATAAATAATAAATAATAATAATAATAATAAATAATAAATAATAAATAATAAATAATAATAATAAATAATAAATAATAAATAATAAATAATAAATAATAAATAATAAATAATAATAAATAATAATAAATAATAAATAATAAATAATAAATAATAAATAATAAATAATAATAAATAATAAATAATAATAAATAATAAATAATAAATAATAAATAATAAATAATAAATAATAAATAATAAATAATAAATAATAAATAATAATAAATAATAAATAATAAATAATAAATAATAAATAATAAATAATAAATAATAAATAATAATAAATAATAAATAATAATAAATAATAAATAATAAATAATAAATAATAAATAATAAATAATAAATAATAAATAATAAATAATAAATAATAAATAAATATCAAAGTATAATAAAAAGAAAAAAGAAAATTAAAATTTAAAAAGAATTATGATATATTAATAGTCATGTATATATAAAACTTTAAAAACTTTAAATGATAAAATATTTTCTTTTTTTAATTAATTAAACTAATAATTGCCAAATTTTTCACATTCAAAAATTTAGTGGATTAATTTAAATAATTTTTTTTTAGAATAACTATCATGAACACAATTTATTCGTTAATGGTAAATTAAAAAAAATTTAAATATAATAAAATTTCAAAATAATTATTATTATAAATAATAAAATTATCCAATAAATAAAAAGAAAAATAAAAATATAAAAAAAAAAAAAAATAATAAAAATAAAAAATTGAAAAAAAAAATAATAAATGAATTTAAAACTTTAATTTTAATTTTAATTTAAATTAAAATTATTGTATTTTATATATTCACATATAGGAATACTATATAAAACTATTATTTTAGACAATTAGTAATTTTATATTCTTTTACTACTTTAATTTTATATAATAGTTATCTTCGAATTTAAATATTTGTTAATTTTAATGAATTATTATTTAATTAATATTTAATTAAACAAAAATAATTATAATCATAATAGTTTAATAATATTATAAAGATAATTAAATATAAAGTTTTGCTTTTTAAAATTATAAATATTTATATATATATTGATAAAAAAAAAAAAAAGTTTTATTTTGTTAGCATAAAAAATTTTAAAAAAAATAAATTATCGAAAATAAAGATTCAATTTTTAAAAAAATATTATATATTCATTTATATAAAAAAAATTTTTTTTATCTAAATTTTTTTCAATTAAATCAAAATGAAAATTAATTGTATTAATTGTATAGTCTCTGCTATTTGCTTAGCGTATTTTACAACTGCTTTTCCAATTTCAAAATCTTCAGATGTTGATACTATATCCGTTCTCAGCGTCGAACCGGTCTATACTATTAATAATATCACACCAAATAAAAATATTAATAATGAGGTTAATGCTGAAGACATTGATATAACTTTCAAAAAGAAGAGAAGTCATAGAAAAGTATTTGCTAAAGGACCAAAAGGAATGTTTAAAAAAGTTCTTAGTAAGGATCCACATAGAATTGCTGCAATTAAAGAAGAAATTAATAATATTGATGGAGAAGAAATTAGTGATACTGAGGATGAAGCAATTTTACTAAATCGTAGAGAAGCCAAGAAATATCGTTTAAAAGCAAGTAAAAAGTATCGTTTAAGAAATTCTAAAAAGCCTCAAAATTAAGGAGGAAACGTTATAAAAAAAAAAAAAGAACAATTAAAGAAAGAAAAAAATTCTATATTATTTATTATAGAATGAAGAGAAAAAATTGTACAATAACTGATTTCTTTTAAAAAATGATAATTTCAATAGATTAAAATAACATGTATTTATAAAAAAAATAATAATAAAAATAAATAAAATAAAATAAATATTAATGAAAATAATACTACTACTAATAATAAAAATTTTTTTTTCCTATTTCTCTTTTTTTTTTTTTTTTTTTTTTTTTTTGATTGTTAATTTGTTTGCTTTTAAATTTATTTTTATAATAAATTTTATATATTTATTTGTTTATATATATATATATATATTTTTAATTTATCATTATTTATTTATTTTATATTAATATGTAAAATATAAGTTATCATATATTAGAAAATTATTAGATACTTAAATTTATAATATATATATATTCATTTTTATTTCTTTTAAAATTATTACAGTTATATATATATTATTTTAATAAAATTATTAAAGTAATATATATAATTATAATCAAGAGAAGTAAAATAAGTTAAAAAAAAATCGATCTTGAACTTGAATGGATTTATGAAGTAATTTATCTTTAGTTATGAATCTGATATTGATTTTTTTTTAAAATAAAAAAAATTTAAAACTAATAAATTAAAAATAAATTTAAAGATTCTATTTGTTTTTTTATTATTTATTATATATTTTGTTTATCAATAATATTTATAATAATAATAATAGTAATACTTCAGCGGTAGATACTACATTTATTAACATGATTGGCTACAATAGTACATTGTACAAAAATAAAAAAAAATTATTAATAGGAAGAATTCATTTTTAGTTATATCATATAAAATGACAATTTACAGTGGCTAAATACTTCAAAGAAAATTAAGGCTAATTTTAATATTCTTTTTTTTATTTTTTAATTTTTAATTTTTAATTTTTTTTTATTTTTTTTTTTATTTTTTTAAGAAAAAAATTATTTCTCAATTTTATGAATAAATTTTTTATCTCAGTCAATTTTTAATTCTTTAATTTTAGTTTTTTAATTTAATTAAAATTATTTATATATTTTAATCTTATAATTATTTACATTTTCATTTATATATATAAAAAATTAAAAAAAGAAATAGTATTCTAAAATAATTTTAATAAAAGTATCACTATAAAATTATTAAATACCTTAAACAATATATATCAATATATATATATAAAAATGAAATTAAAGTCTTTAATTGGGGAAATTTGTTTAATTTTTCTCTCAGGTTTTGTTTTTGCTGAAGAATTTAATTTTTTAATAAATGCTAATAAAGTAGATGAATTATCAATTTCTAATAATAAAAACAATAATGAAATATTTATAACTTCTTCAAACACTAAAGAAAATTTATCTTCAACTATTAATAAAGCTGAAATTGAAAATACAATTGTTACCCTTAAAGAAGATAATTATTCAAATATACTAAAGGAAGAAAAAGATAATATTAATCAAAATACAATATTTGACGAAGAAAACGAAGAAGAAGAAAAAGAATTCCTTGAAATTCAAAATGAACTTATATCAAAATATGGAAAACCAGATATAAATACTGAAAAATGTACAATTCCAATTGAAGAATCTATAATAATTCCGTATAATTTAAAAGGTGACTGTATTAATATTGGTAAATACTTTTCGAATTCTTTTATAGAAAAATGTGAAGTTAATAAGTATAATAAAGTCAAAACATTGTAAGTAATTTTTAAATTATAATTTAATATTAGTGATATTAATTCTTTTTTTAAAAATTAATTGTAAAATAATATATTAACTTAAATATATCTATTAAATATATATATATATATATATTTTTTTTTTAAAAAAAAATAAAATAAAATAAAAAAAAAAAAAAAAAAAAAAAAAAGAAAATTATCTATTCCACCAGAGAAATCTTTTTTTGAAGGAATAAATAAATTAAAAGAAATTGAAGAATTGTACTAATATTTTATGATTTTATATATAATATTATAATATTTTATATTGAAATTAATGATGGTACTTTTTTTTTTTTAAAAAAAGAATGAAATAGTAGAGATCAATATTAATATATTATATATATTATATTAGATATTTAATTATTAATTCTGATGAGGATTGTTATATAGAATTTAATGTTGATTTACTTGAACCTTTATCTGAACTTAAATATTTAGAGGATCTGTAAGTAATTTAAATGTCATAGAAAATATAAAACCAAAAATAAATAATAGTAATAATAATAGTAATAAATGAATAAGAAAAAATATTTTAACATTAAAAAAATTTATATATATATATTATTATCATTATTATTATTTATCATTATTATTATTGTTATTATTTCTATTATTATTATTATTATTATTTTAAAAAATAATAATAAAATTAAAATTAAATAAAAAGTACTTTAGAGTTTGATAGTCATACATCCTTATGGAAAGAAACAGAACAGAAGAATAATTTTTTTAAAAATATAAAAAAACTGTAAGCAAAAAGTTAATAAAATTAATGTAATAACAAAAAAAAAAAAAAAAAAAAAAAAAAAAAAAAATTTTTTAAAGTCTTTTTATTTATTTATTTTAATCATAATTTTATTATTATTATTATTGTTATTATTATTATTATTATTATTATTATTATTATTATTATTATTATTATTATTATTTTGAAAAAAAAAAAAAAATAAAAAAAATAAGCACTATATTTAATGCAATAATTAATAATAATGACATGAAAAATCTATCTGGTATTAAATCTCTTGAAGAGCTGTAAATATCGAAAAAAAAAAAAAAAAAAAAATATTAAATTAAATTTTTGAATGTTATATTAAATTTTTTTTAATTATTATTTTTATTATTTTTATTATTTTATTAAATTAGATATATTTATGATTGTTTAAAATTAAAGCATTCAGATATTAATTTTGAATATTTAAAATATTTACCAAATCTTAAAATTTTGTAAGTAAATCTTTCATTTATTATATTTATTATTAATTAATTAAAAAAAAATTATTTATTAATTTTAATTTACATATAAATATATAGAGAATTAACTCCTAATGTTAATCTAGTAAACAATAATAATAATACTGATGCTTTAACTACATTTCCAATTTCAATTAATTATTTAGAAAACTTAGAAAAATTGTGTGTATTATATATATATATTTATTATTATTATTATTATTATTATTATTATTATTATTATTATTATTATTATTATTATTATTATTATTATTATTATTATTATTATTATTATTATTATTATTATTATTATTATTATTATTATTATTATTATTATTATTATTATACAATATTAATTATTATAAATATAATTTTATATAATATTAATAATATATAGAGTCATCACTAATCATAATTTTAAAGAATTCCAGGGTGATTTAACAAATTTGAAAAGATTAGAATATTTGTATGTGTATTTTGTTATATTTTTAATTTTTATTTATTAAAACATTAAAATACCAAAAATCATTTTATTATATATCATCAAATATATATATATATATAAAACTAATTTCTTTTTCATTATTTTTCTTTTATATAATAATATTTTTATGTTCTGTATAAATAGAGATTTATCTAATAATTACATGACATTAAATATAAATCAACTTTATAATTTAAAGAATACACTTAAGTATCTGTAAGTAAAAAATATGGTATATAATTATTATATATATAATAATTTAATTATAAAATCATTATTAAAAGTTTATAATGAATAATTTTTTTTCTAAAAAAAAATAGTGATTTATCTGGAAATATTATTGAAGGAGATATTAAATTATTGCTTGAATTTAAAAAATTAAAATATCTGTAAGTATAGTAAAATATATATATAATATTATCCTTATTATTAATAAATTTACTAATTAAATTAATATCTAATAAATAATAATAATATTATTATAGTAATATTTCTAATTGTAAAATTAATAATACAAAAATATCACAATTTTTAGAAGAAAATCGTAATTTTAAGTATGAATAAGTATCTTTAAAAATAAATTAATTTTTAATAATTTTTTTAAACATTTTTAAAAAATTTTATTTACTAATTTTTAAATTACATTATAATAATTAAAATTATTATCATTAATATTATTATTATAATTACCTTATATAATATAAACAAAATCCTATTAAATAATTATAAATATTATTAAATTAAATAGTGATTTATATAATAGTGAAAAGGAAGTATTAATAATTGAGTCTGATTATAATTCATTTGATGAAATAGAATAATTCAATGAAGTGAATACAATTGATAAGGAAAATCCATATATTAGATGAGAATGGGAAATTGTTAAAGAATATATAATAGTCAAAAATATCTTATTAAAAAATTTCTATTTTTACAGTTCTTTTAAAAATATATATATATAAAGATTCTTAATGATTTATTTATTAAATTTATTTTATTAAGTGAAACTCGCAATAATTAATTTCAATATTAAAATTAATATATAATTAATATAAAAGATAAAAAGATAATCATTTTATCTTTTTTTTTTTTTTTTTTTTTTTTTTTTTTTTATTTTTCATTTTTCATTTTTTATTTTTTATTTTTCATTTTCATTTTTCATTTTATATTTTTTATTTTATATTTTTTATCTATTATTTTTTATTTTTTATTAAATTAAGTATTTCATTTTTTTTACTATTTATCATATTTAATAATAAAATAAACTTTTATTTTTTAGAATATTATCGCTTTTTTTTTTATTGTTATGTAAATGTAAATAATATATGTTTTAAATTTTTATCTCTATAAATAACACCAATAATAATAATAATATATATATATATATATATATATTTTTGGATATATTTATTTTATTTTAATTTTATTTCTTATTTCTTATTTTTTTTTTTTTTTCTTTTTTTTGTGCTTATTTTTTTGTGCTTATTTTTTTTTTTTTTTTTTTATTGTACAATGTGTAACAATATATAAATATAATAATTTAATTCTTTCTATATTTCCTCCCCCTTTTTTTTATATAAAAAGGAAATAAAAGAAAAATTAATTGATGAAATAGAAAAATTAAATAAATAGAGCAATAAATAAAGAAATTTATAGATTTATAAAAATTTTATTCTAAAATGAATCAAAGATTTAATGAGAAAAAAAAAAAATAATAAATAAATAAATAAATAAATAAAGAAAATAAAACTTATAGAAATGAATTTTTAAAAAAAAATGTAAATTAAATTAAATTAAAATAAAATAAATTAAAATTAAAATTAAAAAAATAAAAATATTAATAAAGAGAATAAAATAATAATAAAAGTATTTTTTTAAATATTATTATTTAAGTGGAAAAAAAAAAATTAACATTTTCCATTAGCATCAGGTATCTCTCTTGGATCGTTACAACGAACACATCCATTCTTATTACATTTTGCACATTTTTTATCACAAATATAACATAAACCTTCACTTGTCATGTAACTATTTTCACAAACACAGAATCCATCACTGATAGTAGCTCTAGAATCCTTACAGGAAGTGCATGCTCCATGTTCATTACAAGTAGCACATTCAATACCACAAGCTTCACAAGTTTGACCGATGAAATCTTCATAATAAGATTTGTCACAAACACATTTACCATTTTTGTTTGGTACTCTATATTGATTGGTACATTTAACACAACCATCCTTTGTACATTTAGAGCATCCAGTATCACAAACAATACATTTACCATCATCATCCTCATAGTAACCTTCAATACATTGACACTTTCCATTTTCATCTGCTTCTTTATTCGTATCGACACAGGTTAAACATCCATACTTGTTACAGGTTGAACATTCTTCTTCACATTCAATACAATCTCCATTCTTTAGTTCAAAGAAGTGAGTACCACATTTACATCCTCCTTTTCCATCTATAACCATATTTTCCTTACATTCACTACATCCTTCTTCAGTACATGCAGCACATTCATCATCACATTGAATACAATTTCCATTACCATCATCATAGAAATTGCTCTTACACATACAACCACCTTTACCATCCAATATTTTATTTGGATCAGCACATCTAGTACATCCATTTTTATCACATTCAGAACATTCACCTTTACATTCAATACAACCACCAGTATCTATAGTGTAGAAGTGTTCCTTACAAATGCATGATCCTTCTGCAGTTAATTTCTTATTTGGGTTCAAACAAGTCTTACATGTTTCCTTATTATCACAACTCTCACAATCATCACCACATTTAACACATACTCCATTCTCTTCAAAGTAACCATCATTACATTTGCATTCGAAATCTTTATTTGGAGTTTTATTACTCTTAGAGCAGACAGTACATCCTTTCTCTGTACAAGTTTTACATTCATCATCACATTTTTTACAAAGTTCACTACCATCATCATAGTAACCATCATTACATACACAGATACCTAGTTCATTTGCCGTTTTATTTTTATCGGCACAAGTTTTGCAAGTTGTAATACTTTCACAGGTGGCACAGGTTTTATTACATTCAACACATTGACCATCCTCTTCGAAAAATTTATCCTTACAAATACAGTGACCATTTGGACTTGGGGTTCTGTTCTTATCCTTACATTTAGTACAACCAAATTCAGTACATTCGGTACAATCACTACTACAGCCAATACAGTCATTACCCTTTTTACTGTATCCGCTCTTACATTCACATATCTTATTTTTATTTGGTGATTTTTTTATGTCTGCACAAATTAAACAGCCTTCTTTATCACAAGTTCTACATTCTGGTTTACATTGGATACATTTACCATTATCATCTTCATAGAACCCTTCAATACATTGACATTTACCATTTTCGTCGACTTTCTTATATTCATCGAGACATGTCTTACATGTTTTTTTATTATCACATGTTGCACAATCGTCATCACATTCTTCACATACGCCATTACCACTATCAAAGTATCTGCCTGAACATTGACATTTACCATTTACCGGTGCTTTCTTTTCATCCATACAAACTACACATCCACCTGCATCACATTCAATACAGTCGCTACTACATTCAATACAACTGCCATCGTTACTCATGTAGTGGTGACTCTCACAAATACAGATACCACTAGTACTGGGTTTCTTCAATGAATCCTTACAGGTCTCACAGGTAGTTTCATCTTTACAGGTAGCACAGTCGTCTCTACATAGCTGACATTCCCCATTATCCATATAGTATCCTGGATTACATTCACATTTACCTTCAATAGTGGTTTGATTATCTTTAGCACAAGATGTACAGCCTTTTTCATTACAAGTTTTACATTCTGATGAACATTTAATACATTTTCCATTACTTTCATAGAAACCTTCCATACATTCACATTTATTTTGATCATTGACAATCTTGTTTTCTATGACACAGGTCAAACATTTATCCTTAGTACAAGTAGCACATAATTTGTCACATTGGGTACATGATCCATTGTCATTGAGGTAAAAACCATCTTCACATTTACAGCCACCCTCTCCATCAGGAATCTTATGTTCAAGGGAACAAGTTAAACAATCACCATTTATATCACAAGTAGCACACTCAGTTTTACATTGTACACATTCACCCTTGGTATTTTCACGATAACCAGGACGACATTTACAGACATTATCAATATTAGCAACCTTTTCTTTAAGACTACAACTCAAACATTGGGTTTTATTACAATTGCTACAATCATCTCTACATTTAATACAAGCACCATTGAAATCATAGTAACCAATCTTACAACCACACTTGCCATCACTCTTTGGTTCCTTCTTATCATCCGTACAAGTAATACATTTTCCTTCCTTACACTCACTACATCCACTATCACATTTGATACATTCATTTCCCTTGGCATAGAAACCTTTCTTACATTTACAACTTTTACCATCAGGTTCCTTGTTTGGATCTAAACATTTTTTACAGGAACTAATATCACATTCAGAACATCCTTCTTTACATAGTAAACAGTTGTTTTCACCATCATTATAGTAGCCCTTAACACATTCGCAAGCATGACCATTAAGATATTTCTTTGGATCAGAACATGATAAACATCCTTCACTATCACAGATACTACATTCCTTGTCACATTCTTCACATTCATTATTGGATTTAGTGTAGAATTTAACATTGCATTCACAAAAGTTTTCATTGCCACGTAGACGAATTACTTGATTTGTATCAGGACATGTTTTACAACCATTAATGTCACATGTTTTACATCCCTTCTTACATTGTAGGCACTTACCTGATCCGTTATCGTAGTAACCATCCTTACATACACAGACTCCATTTTCATCTTGTGTTTTAAGTTTATCTACACATTCCTCACATTTATTATCAGTACATTTCTTACAATCCTTACCACATCCTTTACATTCATTTCCTTCAATATAGTATCCTTCTTTACAACTACAGACTCTATCCTCATCTGGTTCTTTCTTTGGATTTTTACAAGTTAAACATCCCTTTGCATCACATGTACTACAGGATTCATCACATTTAATGCAATTTCCTTTATCATTCTCATAATAGCCTTTTGGACATACACATTCATTATTAAAAGATACAACTTTAAGTTCATTCTTACATCCTAAACATTGACTTATATCACATACGGCACAATCTTCCTTACATTCAACACATTTGCCAGTTCCATCGTTGTAATATCCTTCATTACAAATACATACTCCCTTTACTGATGATTTTAAATTATCTTCACAAACTTCACATCCATCGGCGTTACACTTTTTACAGCCAGGATCACATGGAGAACAAGTACCCTTGAGATTTAGATAGTAGCCATCTTTGCATTTACATCCGCCTTTACCATCAAGAATTTTATTTTCAATTGCACAGCTTGTACAACCATCTTTGTCACAGGAAGAACATTCAGAATTACATATTTCACATTCATTTGGACTCTTTAAGAAGGTACCTCTTTTACAGACACATTTATTATTACCATCATCTTCCATATTTGCTATTTTACATTTTTTACAAGCACCTTTAACACAATCTTCACAATCCTCATTACATTTAAGGCATATACCAGTACCATCATCATAATAACCTTTTTTACAAACGCAAATACCATTTTCATCTGCTTCTTTAAGATCATCTAAACATGTTATACACCCTTTCTTATTACAAGTAGAACATGGTGAAACGCATTTAATACAGGAACCATCACTTTCAGTGTAAAATCCTGGTTTACAGGAACATGAACCATTGCCATTTACTTCTTTATTAATATCAGAACATAATGTACAACCCTTCTTATCACAAGTAGAACATTCCTTATTACATTCAACACAATAGCCTAAATCGTTCATATAAAATCCACTCTTACATTCACAAACATTTTCTTCATTAGCAACCTTATTATCAATTTTACATTTTGTACATTTTTCTTTTGTGCATAATAAACAATCATCATTACATACTTTACATTTATTCATATCATCCTTATCTAAGTAATATCCATCTTCACATTTGCATCCTCCATTTCCATCAGTAACCTTCAAAGGATCTTTACATTTAGTACAACCGTTAATATTACAAGTTTCACATTCTTCTTTACATTTGGTATGAACACCATCAGCATTTGGGAAGTAACCTGGTTTACATTTACATTCACCATTTTCTAAGCTACTGCTGTCTTCATTTTTACATTTACTACATTTTGTAGAACTCTCACATAATTCACAATTTACAGGGCAAGCTTTTATATTTAATTTTTTTTTTATGTATTAATATTAATAAGAAATAAAAATGATTAAAAAAATTAAAATAAAATAAATAAAATTAAAAAACAAAAACAAAAAAAAAAAATATATATATATATATATATATATATATTTATATTTATATTTATATATTAATTTTTTGTATATATCATTTATATTCATTTTTAAATAAATTTAAATCGTAATAAAATTTATAAAAAAAAAAAAAAAAAAAAAAAAAAATTATTTTTTTTCATAATACTTTTTTTACTTCAAACTTTAATAAATTTTATAAAAACATATTAATTTTAATATTGTTTACATAAAATAATAAAATTGATAATAAAAAATAATAATTAAATTAAAATTAATAGTAATATTAATATTTTTAGATTTTACCTTTGCATCTACATTTATCATCACTGTAGGTTCCATCTTTACAAAAAAGATCTACTTTAAACCTGGCAACTCCACTAGAAATTGCATCAGTAAATTCATCATAAGTAACATTTTCCATTTTAGTTTTTGGTAAATTACCACGAATATTGGTCATGGTTAATGTATAACTTTTGAAATATCCTTTAATTTCTTTATCATCTACTGACCAATTAGCACTTTCTTTTTGATCAATAATAATACTTAAACAATTATCAATAACTTTATTTGTTAATTCATTAAAGGAAAGCTTTTCATCAGAGGAAATTGTACAAACTACTTGGTTACCATTTTGATTTCCACATTGATTTTGATAAATTTCAATAATATACTTAGAATTAATTATACCATCTACATGTAACCTGTCTTCGGTTTGTTTCTTAATAACGTAACCTTCAAAGAAATCACCAAAAAGTTCATTCATTTGGGAATAGTCAATGAAATATGGTTTCGCAATTTTATAGAAATCAGTATTTGAACAATTATCTTTATTTATATTTTCAACAGAAATGTAGAATGTCCAGAGAGAACTACTGAACGAATCATAATCAATATAAATTCCACATTTTTCTCTTAAACTATCCAAACCTCCATTCATATCCCATTCCATCGTCGCATATGGAACATTATTAGAAGATGGACCAAATTGTTGCGCTGGGAAACTCTTGTTAATTTTTTGTGGTTTTTCATTAGCATATAATAAATAGGTAGCGACTAGAGCATTAGCTTTATACTTTTGTTTTATGGTCAAACCATTACAAGTTTTTAAATTTTTAATTATTATACCAATATATTTTTTACTATAATATCCTGAATCTACGATATAATTTGTAATTTTTTCACCATCTTGAGTTACTTCTAAATAATTTTGAACGTCCGACATTTCAAAGTTAACAGCATTTCTTAATCCAGGATTTCCATTTATCAAATTTGTTACTTTTAAATTAAAATACGTATTGGATAAATCTTCATATATTTTTTTAACAGAGATATTTGTTACATCATTAGAAACACCAAAATTAATAAAATTTATTGTACATTCATCATCCTCTCTTAAAACACCTTCATTTGTATATTTTACTGTAACAGCATTTACATTAAAAGTATTAAAAAGAAGAATACTAAATAAAACTAATAGATTTAATGGATTTATATGTATTCCCAGTTCCATATTTTCTTTTTCCAATTCAATTTTATTTTATTTTTTCTTTTTTTTTTTTTTTTTTTTTTTTTTTTTTTTTTTTTTTTTTTTTTTCTTGTTATTTTATTTTAATTAATTCTGTTTTATTCTTATTTTTATTTTATTTTTTTTCACTTTTTTTTGTTTATTTATTTTGTAATTTATAATTCTTTGATTATATATTTAATAGAATAGATAAAAAAAAATTATTAAATAAAAAAAAAAAAAAAAAAAAAAAAAAAAAAAAAAAAAAAAAAAATTCAGAACATATAATATATAATCTATTTAATTAAAGTATTTAAAATTTTTTTAAATAATTCCTCTTTATTTATTTTAAAGTTAGAATAATATTTTTGATTATTGTAGTTAAAAAAAAAATTATTAATTAATTATAGATTTTTTTTAATTATAAAAAAAAAAAAAAATTGTTAATGTATATACTTATTAATAATAAAAAGTAAATTTAAACAGTTCAATAATTGTAAATTTGTTCTAAATAATAATTCAAACTAATAATTTTACCTGCTAAAATGAAATAATTACTTAAAAAATATAATCCTTATGAACTTCTATTTTAATTTTTAATTGATAAAGAAGTAATTATTATTAATAAAAAATTTTATATTTTAAAAAGGTTGTTTTTTTTTTATATTAATATGTATATTAGTTTTCTTATGAGCATATAAATAATATGCATATTTTAATATAAAAAGAATGTTTTTTTTTATAATATATTAGTTTTTTTATAAACATATATATATAAATTTAAATTTTTACAAAAATTTTAAATTAAATATCTAAAAACTTTAAAAATAAAAATAATTTTTTCTTTAAATTTATTTAATATATATAATTGATTTTTCTTTTTATATAAAAAAAATATTATTATTATTTTGTTTTTTTTAGTAGTGATTTTTAGTTCTATACATAATACATAATGTATTACATATTACATAAATGTCTATGACTGTACAATAAAATATTTCATAATATTTGAAGTTATATCTTCTTGTAATGATGAATATAAATATATATATATATATTATATTTATATTTATTTATTTATTTATTTAATCTTTAATCATACTAAATATTGTTATTTTTAAAAATTACTAATTAAAAAAGAAAAGACAAAAAAATATATATAACAGTGTGTTTACTAATATTTCCATATTTAAAAATTTGAAATAAAAAGTTATAAATAAAATATACACATAATAAAAAACTTATATGCATTTCCAATAAATATAATATCTATCTAAATTCAATTCAATACAATTTAGTACTTATTTTTTTATTATATTAATTTTTTAAACATGAATATAATTAAAAAAAATATTTTTATGTATTAAATTTCAAATTTCAAAAATTTACATATTTTAATATTAATATAATATGCATTTCCAATAAATATCTATCTAAATTCAATTCAATACAATTTAGTACTTATTTTTTTATTATATTAATTTTTTAAACATGAATATAATTAAAAAAAATATTTTTATGTATTAAATTTCAAATTTCAAAAATTTACATATTTTAATATTAATATATAACATATATTATTATTAATAAATTATATATTAAATATTATTATTTTTTTATTATTATTATTATTAAAGATAAAAGCATTTATTTTATATTTATTTTAAATAATATTAATATATATAAATATATATAAATATATAACAACTTTGTTTTTGGTTTTATATATTAATCTATATTATTTTTATTTTTATTTTTTTTTTTTTTTTTTAAATTTATGTTTTAAAATTTTTATACTTTAATAAATAATTAATTTTTTAAAAAAAAAAAATAAGTAAATAAAAATTAATTAAAATTATTATTCACATGTAGTTTTTAAACTTTGATTATGTATCTAAAATTTTATTCTAAAATTTTTATATCATAAAATACTAAGTACCCTAAGTTGATATCCAAAAATAAAATAATATAATAATTTTGATTAATAATTGACATTGTATATATTATATATTTGTTTGAATAAAAAAAAAATTAACCACTTTTAAATAAATTATATATTGCAATTTTAATTATTATATTTTTTATTAAAAATATATTTAAATATATAAAAGATGAATAATTAAATAATAAGATTATTGTTTTAAAAAGAAAATAACTTTCATAAATAAAAACTAAAATAAAACAAAAATAAAAATATATTTTAATTCCTTTTATATTTTTTTTAAAGGATTATTATTTAATTTAATTAAAGAATCTTTTTAATATAATTATTAATATTAATAAAAATAAACATTATATTTTAAATAAATTTAGAGTTTATTGACTGTTATGTGGATGAAAATTTTATAAAAATGTATGCGTATATATATATATGTTATTTATATTGGTTATTTATATACCAGTTAATTAATTATTATTTTTTCGTAATAAATTAAGTAATCCAGTATCATAAATATTATAGTAAAAAATAATTTTAAAAAAAAAATATATATATATATATATTATTATTATAAAGAATGATTAAAAATTATAAAAAACAATAAAGTTTTTTTATTCAAAATAGAAATAATTTATATTTTTATAATAATTATTTTTTCTATATATAATTCCAAAAATTATAAAAGAAAAAAAAATTTTAAAATAAAGATAAATAATAATAAAAAAATAAAAAATAATAATCTCTAAATATAAAATTGAAATTATATTAAAAAGAAAAATATTATAAACAATAAAATTTTATTAAAACTTCTCCAGTACTTTAAAAAGCTTTATCAGCATAAACAATAGGTTAAATAATTTAGTTAAATCATCTCACCACAAAAATTCACTTTATCAAAAATATATATATATTCTATTAATTTTTAGATCATTTAAAAATTACTTTAAATTTAAGTTTAAATTTATTTTATAGAAGTCATTTATTTTATTTATCTATTATTTATTTTTAATTTAAAAATTAATTATATTTATTCTGAAAAAAGAAAAAAGTTTATATGAAAATTTGAACTAAATAATTACTATTAATGAAATACTACCGGTATTTTTTTTTTTTTTTTAAAATAAAAAAGAAAAATCATTTATAATAAAACATTCAAAGATAAAAAAAAATTCAATATAAATGTATAATATTCTAAATATTTTCAAAAATAATTAAATTGTAAATATAAATATTTAATAAAGATTTAATTTCCAATTTTTTTTTATTTAATAAAATAATAATTATTATTATAATTGAATTATTACATATAATTTTTTTATTATTTATTAATTTATAATTAACATTTATTTGTATGATTTGTGAAATATATTTTATGTTAGAAATAAAGTTTAATATATGAATAGAGTGTGTGGCATTTCGCAAAATTTCATTTCGGAAAAGTTTCATTTCGCAAAATTTTTTGTGTCATTTCGAAAAATTTCATTTCTCAAAGTTTCATTTCGGAAAAGTGTCATTTCGCAAAATTTTAATAAATAGATATAAATAGATAAATAAATAATAAAATAAATAAATAAAAAATTTATTTTAATTTATAAAAAAAAATTTATAAATTATAAATAATTAAATAAATATTTTTTTTATTTTATTATATTTTTATTTATTAGATAAAAAAAAAAAAATAGTTAATAATTGTAGAATTATTTTTCTATTCATAGATTATTGAATCAATAAATAATAATAGCAATTATAATAATAATAAAATTTAATAATTATATAAATTATAAAATTTTATTATTATTATAAATTTAATTATTTAATTTATTAATTGAAAAATAAAACTTTTAAATATTTAGATATTAAATATTAAAAAAATAAAATAATTTTAAAAAGGATTTTTATGTAACAATATATTAAAAAAAAATTACTATAAATAAAAAATAAGCTCAATTTTATTTAAAATTTATATAATTAAATATATTGAATAAGATTGAATAATTGAAAATTAATTAAAAATATTTAACAAAATGGAAGAACTAAAAATAGATATTAGTGAAACTAATAGAGGAAAAGAACAAATAATTATTAATAAAAAATATAAATATAATTATTCATACACTAAAAAGAATAAATCAAAGGTATATAGATGTACCGAATATAAAACTTTAAATAAATGTAAATCTTACATTATTTTTAATGATGAAAAAGAAATTTTAAAATATGATGGTGTTCATAATCATTTCGAACAAGAATTTAATGCCGCTCTATCATTAACAAAATATAGAATTAAAAAAGAAATTAAAAAAAGTTCAATTCCTTTCAATATAAAACCAAAAAGAGTATTTAACCAAATTTCACAAGATATTGGTTTTATATGTCCTGAATTTAAATCTATAAAATCACAAATAATAAGAGATATAAATAAACAACTTCCTCCCAACATATTCAAGTTTTGAGGAAATTCCAGAAAAACATTATTTATATATTACAAAACAAAATGAAAATTTTATGATATTCAAAAATCAAAATGTCATAATTTTTCAGTCTCCATTTCAAGCATTTTTATTTAAAAAATATTGTGATGATCTTTTTGTGGATGGCACTTTTTATGTAGCACCTGATTTCAGTTATGTAACAAATCTTAATGTTACTTAAGATTGTTTTAAGGTTTTTTCACACAAAAGGTTCTCGACACTAAAGTAATTCAAAATATGTTTTATTAAAATAAGTTTTTTATTAGTAAAAATGTAAATTATTATTTTATTAATTAATTATTGTAATATTTTAAATTACTTTAAAATTAATTAATAAAAGCACAAGTAAAAATATTTTATTATGAAATTTTACACCTATTTATAGTTTTTCAGGAAAATTAATTATTTTAAGTTATCAGTTGTTATTAGTAATTATTAGAAATAAAAGAAAATTAAAGAAAACAAGTTTTCTTTCTAGAAAATGAATCTTAGATAAAAAATGATAAAAAATATTAATAAAATAGATTTTTCTAGTTTTATCGGTTCAATTGTTTAACCGATAAACACTAGTAATTTCTTTAATATTCTAGTTATAATAAATAAAAAGTTATTAAAATTTGGAAAGAGTGGGTGTCAAACCCTAAGGGTTCAGCCCGATGGTTGTGGTAACTTACCATTGAACCAAGTTACTAATTTACTAGTTATGAGTTTCGTTACAAGTTATCAGGTTTTCATTACAAGAAATTTTGTTCCAGAATTAAATGAGTTTTATACCACTTCTTTTTCTATATTAAGAAATAAAGAGCAAGAAACCTATAAAACAATATTTGAAGTAATAAAAAGTAATTGTGATATTACAAAAGACAATGGGTTTTCTCCAAAAAATCTTCATTGTGACTTTGAAAGAGCCATATCTAATGCCGCAATAATTGTATTCCCAGATATAAATATTAGATATTGTATTTGGCATTACAAACGATCATTAGGACTTCATAAAAATAAAATATGCTATAATGAAGTAAATCAAAACAGAGATTTATATGTTTATTATAACGCTATATTAAATTTACCTTTTATAAATCCAAATTATATATTAGATATTTTTCATAAAATTAAAAAATCATGCATTGAAAAAAATTATAACCAATTTTTAATATTTTTGGAATATTTTAGAAAAGCATATTTAATTCTTTATAATATTGAAAATTGGAATTATTATAATAATATTGAACATATAACAAATAATGCCTCTGAATCCTTTAATAATTATTTAAGTGGCTTATTTTCAAAAAAACCAACTTATTTTAGACTAATATATACATTAAATAATGATGTATCTTTATATCCAGATACCTACGAAAGAAGAATGCTTGGAGTATGGAACAAACAAAAGAGAAAAACATTAACAAAAACTAATAAAATCAAAAATATTATTGAAAGTTACAAGAAAATGGAATCATTTTTAATTAGTAATGAAAGAAATAGAAGCCGTATTGCTGGATTATGGTTTGAATGTTTAATTAATTTAAATAATAAAATTAATTAAATTAGAATTAAATTTATTTTTCTAACCTTTTATAAAGTAAAATTATAATTAAACCTATATCTTTAATTATTAATTTTAGTTGTTTTTAATAATTAAATTATAACTAAAGAATTAAATAAAACAAATTCTCAATTTTTTTAGTTAAATATTAATATCAATATTTTATATTTTATTATTATAATACTCTTATTAATATCAATATCACTATTAATATTTTATATTTTATTATTATAATACTATTATTAATATCAATATCAATATCAATATTTTATATTTTATTTTTATATACTATTATTAATATTAATATCAATATCAATTTATTTTATCAATATTATTAAAAATATAAAAATATATTTTTTATTTTATTAAAATACCAATATTTAACATTAAATACACAATAAAATAAAATATTTTTATATTTTTATTTAAATTAAATCAATTTTTAATTGAAAATTAAAACTTTTAAAATAATAATCAATATAATAAAGTTTTATCAAAAACCATTTAGTTTTTTTCTTTTTATTGTTAATTATTTAATAATTATTTGTATATTGTTTTTTTTTAGTAATTATATTTTAAATTCAACAATTATATTTTCTTTTCTAAATTTTTATTAAAAATAATAAATAATTTAGTTATTTATATTAAATTTTTTTTTATAAATATTTGTATAATCATTTTTTTAATGGAAAAAAATAAATTTTTTTTTTTTTTCAAATATTAATTATAATTAAATTGTAAATAATACAAGAAATCATTGAAATTACTATTATATGTAATAATATAATAATAAGATAATAAAAAAATAATTATATATATTTATTTTTTTATTACAAAATTAATTATAATAATTATTAATTGAATTTTCTTTAAAAACTAACTGTAATAATATTAATTAGGTGGATTATATGATGATAAAAAATAAAGTTTATATTTAATTTTTTTTATTTTTAAAGTTAATAATTATTAGTTTAAATTTCTTTAAAAACGAGATTAATAATTATATTTTATATTTTTTTTATGTCACAACTTTTCATTTTATTATCTTTATTATCTTATTGTAAATTTTAGATAATTTTAAATAGTAATAAAATTTTAAATTATTAATCTATTGAAGGAGAAATTTTAATATTATTTAAATGAATTCTTAATAAAATTGGATTTAAATAAATTTACATCTATTACAAAAATTAAAATAAAAAGCATATTAATAATAGTAAAATATGTTTTTTAACTGGCTAAGGAAAGAGGATATATGAATTAAATAATAATTTATTAAAGTTTTATTGGAAACATAACTAATAAATTATATAAAAATTACGTCCTTCTATAGCAATGATATTATAGGTATATTCAAAAAGTGAAATTAAATTTTATCATTAATTAAATATCTCCATATCATTAATTTATAGCTAATTAAAAATTCAAAGTTAATAAATGTTATAAAAAGTAAAAAAAAAAAAAAAAAAAAAAAAAAAAAAAAAAAAAAAAAAAAAAAAAAAAAAAAATTATATTTTTTATCATTTTGGTTTTAAAATTTGGATAAATTATTATATTATTATATATTTATATTTATATTTAAAGATCAATATTATTATATATTTATATATATTTATATTTAAAGATCAATATTATTATATATTTATATATATTTATATTTAAAGATCAATATTATTATATATTTATATATATTTATATTTAAAGATTACTACTAAGTATTAATAAGAAAGATGTTGATAATCAAATCAAATACACTACTCATATCTCACAAGGTATTCCTCATATTATTCTCGGTAGAGCTTAATGCCTTACATAAGGGCACAGGTGGAATTTCGATAGAACTATTTCTACTAATTATTATAATTTTACTATGAGTTTTATAGTCTTAATATTTGAAAAAAAAAATTCTAAATAATAATAAGTATTTTTAAAATATTTCTTTTATATTTAAAGAATTTAAAATAATGCAATTATTAAAAAATTTGATTAATAATCTTTTTTTTATTAGTATATATAAAGTTAAACTATAAAACATAACACCTGTAAAAAAAAAAAAAAAAGATTTCAAGAGAAAATGCTTATATTAAAATGAAAGTATTTCATATTAAATTAATAATAATACACTGATATTAAATAAATATATTATTGTTATGAATGTAGATAGTTATAAATTATGTTAAGTTCTTTAATATATTATTTTCAACAATTTAATAATTCATTATATATATATTTTTTCTTTATATATTCATTCATTTATTTATTTATTTAACTATTATTTTATTATTATTTTTTTTTTAGTTTTATATAATTAATTATAATAATGCTTTTTTTTTGTATATTTGGTTGTTTGTTTATTATTAAGTGTTTAAATATTTATTTTTTCCATTGTATAACTTTTTGCTTATATAATCATATTGTCATATTTTTAATCAGCATTTGATTTTAATATATAAAAATCAAACATGAAATCTGTCTAAAAGTAAGAATTAGTGTCAGTTACAACATTATTTGAAGCTAATCCATTGAATGTACCTATAGATAATATATTATTTTTATATAGAGATTGTGCTTCTTTATTAGGATCAAATTCATTTGGCTCACGTATACAATATCTAAAAAGAAGAGCATCCGTTGTCAAAATTAGTATAAAATTCGACATTAAACACTGAAAAGGTGTAGCTACTGCGGCCGGTATAGTATCTTCTGCTATACCAATATTTGCAAAAATATCAAAAACAGAAAGAAAAAATTCTACCACATCAACACAAATAAGTATAGTATAACTTGATTTTTTAACTTGCTTAGATATAGTATATGAATTATATGATGTTCTATCAGTGTTTTTATTGACATAATATAAAATAGATAATGTACATATTAAATCAGCTATGGCAATAGTACCAAATGCAAAACCATGAATTGCACTAATTGTTTTATCTACTAAATAACCTTTCATCATACGTTCATATCCAATCCAAAATCTAAAAAATATAAAAGGTAAGAATAGTATAAAAATAACGTATTTTATTATTTTTCCTGCTTTAGGATTAGCTAAAGTTTTCAATTTAATTAAATTTAAAATAGGTACTGAATATTGTTGTGTAGTCCAAAATATTTCATCAACTAAAAAAGGAACCACAATACCGTTATTATCTTTTTTACTTGGAAGACATATAAATGTTACCGTTGCATTCTCTAAAACACTTGCAATAAACCCAGCTACCGATGCATAAAATAAAATTCTCCAATATCTTCCATTTCCTGTTTTATAATACATAATAGATACTAATAAAAATTGAATAACATTAGCATAAAAAAATGAATCTTGGAATTGACTAGCAAAACCGGGTATAAAATTTTTAATATTTTTATTATAGCATGTTCCTGTATTTGGTGAATTTTTTGTAAGATCATTACTATCATTTCTCTTGAAATGCTGTATAATTAAATTATTCATCATTTAATATATTATAATTATATATGATTAAACTTTAATAATTTAGAAAACTATTTATTAATTCATATATTAGTAGGTTTTATATTATTAATTGGTTTATAGTAATATATATTATAAATTGGATTGAACTAATATATATTATAAATATTTTAGATTCTAAATATCATTGAAGTATTTAATTGCATAAAATGAAATTGAGTATTGAAAAAAAAATTTTATATATTTAATTTTTACTTTTATTTTTATTTTTATTTATTATTAATAATTATTATTATTTTTTATAGTGATATCTTTTTTATTATATATATTATATATATATTTAAATTACTTTCATTAAATATATAATTTTTTTTATAATTTTAGTTCTATGAGTAATAGTTTTACATCAAAATAACCAAATTAAATAATATAAAATAGAATTATTAAAAAAAAAAAAAAAAAAGAAGATCATGAAGTTTAATATATTATTTTATTATATATGTGAAATGAATTTAATACAATAAAAAATAAAGTTTATTATTTTATTATTTAAAGGAATAAATTTATAATTCTTAATTTAGAAAATATTTAATCTAAATATATTTTTTCTTATATATTTCAATATTAAAAAAATAATAACACAAATTCCAGAATAAAAACAAAAATTAAAAATAAAGGTATGAATACATTTTAAAAAAGTATAAATACATTTAACTTTATTTATTTATATAAAATATATATATATATATATATATATATGTAATTCAAAATCTTAATTTTTATTCAAAAATTATATTTATTCAGTAGGTTTGATGTAATTTTTTTTTAAATTTAATATAAAAAGTGTATAAATAATAAAAATATAGTTAAATAATTAGTATTTAATTTTTTATAATAAAAAATATATATATATATATATTCATATTTATATATTTATATATTTATATATTTATATGTATGTATGTGTTTTCATATATAAAAATAATAATCTTTTTAATATTATTAAAGATTTTAATCTTTATATTGCAATTATTAAAGATAATATATATATTATTGTTAAATATATTATATTCTCAAATTTTTTTAATATTTTATTAATTTTAAAAATAAAAAATAAAAATAAAATAAATTCCAAAAAATTTTCTATTGGAATTAATTTTTTTTATTAAGTATATATATTAATCTTTTTAAACTGGACTAAAGTTATTAAAAAAATATTATATAAATAAATATGATATTTATATATGAGAAAATTTGTTGATTATTATATATTTATTTTAAATTTTTATAAACATTTTTGTTGAAAGTGTATATATAGAGTTTAAGTAATAAAAATTTTTTATTAATTTAATAAAGAATAAAATAAAAATTTTTGAATATAATTATTTTTTTAAATATTTTAAAACTATTTTTTTTTTTTTTTTAATTTAAAATTAAATTAAAAAAATAGTAATATTTTTATCATATCTTCAATAATGTAAAATATGTCTAAAAGCAATAATAATTTATATAAAAAATAGCATTGAGATCTTCAAATAATTATATTTTTAGCTTTTATTATAAATACATAATGAATAAATTGTAATAATAGTAATAATTATTGTAATAGTAATAATATTAATTATGAGAAAAAATGAAAATACTAATAATTATAAAATGTACTTAATTTTAGATGTTATAGATGAAATAATACTATTATTTCAACTAGATCATCCTTATCAGGAATCAAAGCTTTGAAGAATTCCATTAGAAACCCAACAGCACTATATACCTTAAAGTTAAGGGTAGTTGAGTTTACCTCACTAATTTCTTCATCACTTATAATCTTGGTTAATTTTCCATTATTGTCCTTAATAGGATGAGAGACTGTGAAAGATTAATTATTAATTTTTGCATTTTTTTTTAACACTTTTCCATACTTTCCTACCTTTATTTTTTAAGAGCTAACGAACCAATTTTAATTTAATATAAATATTCTTTTTTCCTAAATTCGTTAAATTTTTTATGAATGGATTCTCATAGTCTATTATAAGAGTCAACAATTTTAGCATAATCATTGGAATAATATTCAGATTTATAACCCTTAATTTATTTATACTTCAAATATTTTACACTTTGAAAACAATAAAGATCCTTAGCAATGGAATCGGTAGTGTTGATGAACTTTTCAACTATACAATTTACTGAAATTTCTTCATTTCTCAATTCATCACCAAGAGTATTAAATTTATTGTAATCACAAACTTCATTCTTA
Source organism: Neocallimastix lanati (nom. inval.) (assembly GCA_016946835.1). NCBI lineage: Eukaryota > Fungi > Neocallimastigomycota > Neocallimastigomycetes > Neocallimastigales > Neocallimastigaceae > Neocallimastix > Neocallimastix lanati (nom. inval.). The sequence continues at coordinate 861,685 of JACVTC010000061.1, forward strand.
AATTCAAGAAATTTATACCCATCCCTCTTAACAAAATTTTTTGGAAACAAAATTGATTCATCCAATATACTTGATTTGACCAACGAAAGATCAATATCTGCTGAATATCTACCTCTAGTCCATGAAATAGGTGAACCATTAATTGGAAGAATAAACCAGTTATAAGGTTACTATCTGTTAATTTTGTCTTGTAAATCAGTGGTGTTCATGCTATAGTCTCCAAGAAAAAATAGATGGATGATTAGTGTAATTCTGAAGTCATGTGAAAACATCGATCATTCTTTTCTGGAAATATTTGTAATTGTTAATTATTACTTTTCATGGATATCTATCATCCTTGGTATCATTACCTCTTTCCTAAAAACATTGGAATTATGGTTGAATAGCTAATTTAAATATTTGCTAAATAGTTATTTTAATTTTCTTTTTATTAATTTGATACATTGGAAATTAATTGTTTCTTCAATAATTATTGTTTTATTCCAATAATTCAAGTTTAACATGTTAAAGTATCAATTTACCATTCTAGGTTTTTTTCTAGTCTTTTCCTAATTATGAGTTTATTAAGATTAATGTCCTAATTTCAATCTATTTTTGAATTTTATTAAAAATCAGGAGTTGTTAATATTAGGAAATACTAAATAAAATATAGAGTACAAAGCCTAATCTTCCATATATAATTGGTTTATTAAATTATTTGGATATATTAAGTTTAAGGTTTTTTTTAAAAAAAAAATACTTTATCAAATCAATTAAGTTGATTTATTTCCTTAATCTCCAATACTGTTTCAGTTATTAATATGTCTCTGGCATTTTTTTTTAATTAATGTAATAAAACTCTTCAAAACCCAGAGCGTCAATATCAAAAAAAAATTTTTGAACTTAGAGAAAATTTTATTTAATTTATAATAATAATAAAATTACATGATTTTAAAAAAAAATAATAAAATACATGAAATAAAATATTATATATTATAAAATAATGAAAGTGCGTTAAAAGCAATAGCCTCTAACTTTTCCCATTCATCGATAATAACACCACTCCATTATTGCGAGTAATAATTTCAGTATTAGTGTTATCTAACGAATCTGTATTAGTTTTTTCACCGGAAGTGAAAAAATCCATGCCTTATCATTTTTCGACGTCGACGCTCTTGGCAACGGTAGATTCAATGGAATACCATTTCATCATCAATCTAAAAGATTGGCAAATTAAAGGTATTACGTTTGTTAGAAACTCCGCAATCCCCACAAAATACGAAAAAATCGACGAAGATGAACTTTGTTTAAAAATATTGTCAACTAATTGTCTTTGTTCCCCATCATTAACTTTAATTTTTTCATATATTGAACGCCCACCAAGAAGAGCACTCTATATATAATAATAAATATTATTATCATAATCCTTTTCTGAATCTAAAGAAACGTCCAAGAATTTTTGTTCAATTATCATAGCAAACTTCAAAAAGAGATCATTTAGAAAAGGTAAAAATTTATTTCTATAATTTTCCAATTCTTTACAGGCAAAGATCCAGTGAGAAAACCTAGGTACATTAACACCACAACAAGGGCAGCATTTAAGGCAATCTTCTGAGACTATTTTTCTTTTAATGGAAATACATGTCAAATTTAAAACCAGACTTAATTCGAGAAATCCAAAAGAATCCCAACTGATACTTAGGATATTGAAATGTTAAGTTTTTGATTTCTGAAATAAATCCAAAATCATTCTCCTTGTAAATAATTGCTTTTTTAGCTTTTGAAGGTTTGAAGACATCTCTTTCCCAATAAAACTTTTTTATTTCACTTGTTTTTTTACCATTTAATTTCTTATCCAAAGTCCTTGATTCTTTAGTCCATGAGTAATATGACATTAGTGGGAATATTATTAATGAGATAATTAATAATACATGATGAGTTTTTCCATTTTCTAAAGCATCGTAATTGAGATATAGCACAGACAGCTGAAAGAGGGGGTATTCTAAATTCCCGAGTAATATCATAGAGGACTAACATAAGAATTACGAGATTTAAATCCATAACTTCAATTAAGTCCTCTATTAATAATTTTTTGAGCTTAAAAGCATCTACTCTTATTTGAACCAAAGAGAGGAGCATAATATATAACAAGACTAAGAATAAACGAAATTAAAACATATTTCTTCAATGGGAAAGGAATAGATTTATTAATAAGAAATCGAATGTACGAATTTAATTTGCCATTTAAATTACTTTTTAATTTGGATTGTATAGGTTTCAATAATAAAAATTCATCAAAAGGAATACCAAGATAAGTATAGTTGTCAGTTTTAGGTAATTTGTTACTACCAATAAAGAAAGATGGATCTTCGTAATTTATTGGTTTACCAAAGTTAATCGGTTTTACAACAAGAGTAGCACACTTATTAATTCCAAAAGTCATTTCATTTTTAATAGCCCATTCATGAACCTTATTCAAAAATTTTTTAAGAGCATGTTTTAGATGGAGCAATTAAAACAATATAATCCGCAAAAAGTCCACCACAACAATATTGAGAATCTAAAAATACACCATACTTATCACAATTATCCAGTACATCATTAATGAACAAATTGAATAAAATAGGAGATAGAGGGCATCCTTGTCTAACAACACGATTAATCGAAAATTCTTCTGAGAGATTACCATTAAAAAAAGCACGAGCTTTAGAGGATAGATAAAGATTCTTTAAAAACAGATGACATTTACCTCTAATTCCTAAGTTATAAAATTTGGTCAAAATATTAAAGATAGGTACTAAATCATAGGCTTTTTTAAGACCGAGAAAAGCAAAATAAATAAAATTTCCTTGAAATTTTCTTCTTTGACATATTTCTCTAATTGAAATATATAAACTTATGCATTTTTCTTTATTTTTAAATCCAAATTGTTCAGGTCCAACAAATTTATGTTCAAAAGCATATTTAGCAATTCTATTAGTAACAATCTTTGAAATAATTTTTAAGCCAACATTAATAAGAGAAATACCAAGATAATTATTGCAATCTGAAAGATCTCCTTTTTTTGGAATTGATATTATAGAAGGCTTTAAAAAATTCAATCGGAATACCATCGGGGCCAGGAGCTTTATTATTTTTCATATCAAGCACAGTGTTTTGAATTTCTTCCATAGTAATAGGATCATTAATATTCCAAAGTAAGATTATTATTAGAATTAGTTCCAAATAAATTTACCCAAAATAGACCGGTATTAATTAATGTTTGAATTCTAGCCATTCTAGATTTGTTTGAACCAAGAAGGGTAGAATAATAAATTACTTTACTAATAACAAAGGATTGAAGAACTTGGGATCAAAATGATAATGCAAAGAAAAAAATACTTATAGAGATTCGTATGATAATAATAATACACATAAATTTATGAAATTTTTAATTATAATTAATGGTAAATGTTATTATATATATATATGTTTTTTTTTTTTTTTTTTTTTTTTTTTTTTTTTTTTTTAGACAGGGAATGTTATCATATATAATTATAAATGTAATAGAGAATTTTAGAGGTATAAAGTCTTAAATTGATTTTATTTATGAAAAGGACGTTTTTATTTTTATTTTTATTTTTTATGTTTTTTATTTCCTTTAATTTATTTATTATAATTTTTATTTAAAAAATATTTTTTATTAATTAAAAAATATTTTTATTCTTTAATTTATATATTTATTTTATTTTATATTCAAGAGAATTTTTCTTCTTTTTTTATTTATTTATTTATTTATTTATTTATTTATTTATTTATTTATTTATTCTTTAATTTAATTATATTCAAGAGAATTTTTCTTTTTTTTTTTTTTTTTTTTTTTTTTTTTTTTTTTTTTCTATTATTTATTTATTTTTAAATTAAAAGAAAATATAATAATTAATAATGATTATATAAAGATCAAAACGAATATTTAAAAAAAAAAAAAAAAAAAAAAATACACTATTTAAAATTTAAATTTAAATTATATAATTTTTATATTTGTATTTTTATTGAATAAAAAAACTTTTTTTTTTTTTTTTTATTTCTTAATTTCTTTATAATAATATTATTAACATTATATTCTATTTAATTATGTTTTAAATTTTTTTTTTTTTTTTAACTTTATATTTATGTTGTTTTAAAAACTTCTTTTAATTATAATAAACCATTTAAAAAATTGTTTTTTCTAAATTACATCTGAATAATTAAATTAATTAATAATGATTGAAATATATTATATGTATATATTTTTATTAAAATGGATAAAAATTTAATATATGATTGATTATTATAACGCATTTTTTAATTAAAAATAATGATATATTTTTATAATTTTTTGTTGAATTGTATAATTTCGTTTAAGAAATAAAAAAAATATTAGTATTATCTAATAAAAAAAAATATTACAAAATATGTGGTAATTTTATGTGTTTCTGAAAATAAAATTAAATATATTTAATTGTTATATTATCATATATATTTAATTTTATTTTACTTTATTTAAAAATGATATTAGTTGTAAATTATAATAAATTATTAAATTTATTATAAAAAATAAAAAAGGATTAAGGTACATATATCTTTTAATAACAATTAGAAACACTTTGTTTTAAAATAAAAAATAAATTAATTTTTTATTTTAATGCATTCTACAACTTCATCTATTACTTCTTCTTTTTCTTCAATAATAGTTAGATTTTCTTCATTTTCTTCATCTCCATTTATAGTTTCTTCTTCTATTATTTCTTCTTCAATTATTTCTTCTTCTTCTATAACTTCTTCTACTTCTTCTATTATTTCTTCTTCACCTTCTTCATCTGTATCCTCATCAAATTCAAATTGATTGAAATTTAATGGATTGTTTTCAATACAAGCCATGAGAGAAGAATTTTCATTCTCATTCAAATATGTATTTTGATTATTAACATCTTCTTCTTCATTATTAACAGTTTCAGCTTCATCCTTATCTTCCATATGACTTAAATTAAATGTAACTCTCTTACAACACTTTCTAACAGCTATTTCAGATAAATTTTGATTATTATATGTTTCGACAGAATCAATCTCACTGCTTTCATCTTCTTCCATTCCATAGCTATTACTATTACTATTTGTTTCACAACTATCTTCATCACTTAATAGTTTACGATGAATTCTTCTTAATTCACCACTTATTCCACCATCTTCAGAATCAGATTCAAAATCTTGACTCATACTCATATTATCTAATATACTTTCTTCATCTGATGATGAGCATTCCTTACTTTCTAACCAAAGTGCAAATACTTTAGCTAATTCTCTTATATCTTTTCTTAATCTTAAGTAATATATTTCATGATTAGAATCAGAAGCATTACTTGACGATCTCTTTCTACGAAGAATGGAGCCCGAAGCAGTTCTAGCATGACCACTACGACCACCATTTTTACTTTTGCTTTTAGTAACACTTTCTAATGATTCTTCATGATTATGATTATTTTGTGAAACTTTAATTTCTGTTTTGGTTTTAGTATTAACATTTTCAATTCCTTCACTCTTAGAATAGATATTAGCATTATCTTCTAGAGAGCATGGAATTGCATTCGTTGCGTAATGACCATCAATCATATGACCAAAGCTTCTACAATCACCTTCAGTAAAGGAATTTGATCTTTTGAGTACTTTTGTGGAAGTATCTTTTTGTAACTTTGGCAGAACACAATAAATAGATGGAGTCATGGGACATGAACGATGACTTGAATCTTCTGAATCAGGTAAAAGACGATACCACTTAATAATAATATTTGGATCAATTAATTCAGCTTTATAAATAGCCATTAAAATTCTAAGATGTTGTTGAAGACGAAGTGAACTTTCTATACAAATATTTTCCAATGCAACGAGTAAATTCATTTGATCTTCTTCTGTATCAGTATAATTCAAGATTAATGCACGATAACGAATAAATATTTCATCGATTGCCTCTGTATTTATTAATTGATTCTTTGTTTCTAAATAATTAATAAGAGCTTCTAATATTATACTAATACATGTATATGAATTTATATTATTTTTATCTAATTTTACATCTAAATCCATTAAAATCGATGATGAACATAACTCAGACACAATAGATTGATATAAGCAATTATATGCTTCTTGACGCATAGCACTTACTGGATTTTGTTCAACTTTATTAGCTAATTCCAATTCTTCTTCTTCTTCTTCATCTTTAGTATCATCTTGATGACGCCCAAAATTGTAATAAATAGAATTCTTTGGAATTTCATTGATTGTTTTACTATCAATAGCATCTATATCCGAATCTATACTGGAATTTGAATCCGAATCCGAATCTGATTCCAATTCCGATTCCGGCTCTGATTCCGATTCTGATTCCGATTCTGATTCCCATTCACTAGCTGAACTAGAATCAGTACAAGATTCAGCATCAGAATCTTTAGCAAAAACGAAATTTCCATTTTCATTTTCACTAAAATATATTTCTATATCTTCTTCACTTTTAGTATTATCATTATCACCATCATTATTTGATTCTTTATTTGATGGTTCAGGGTCATCAAAAGTGAAGGTATTAAAATTTTGAAGGGAAAAAGATGGTAGTGAAAGACAGGAAGAAGATGATAATGAAGAAGCCTTTTTAAGTTTCTTTTGAAGCTTATGTATCTTTTTCTTTAATAATCTTTCCTTATCTTCATATTGCATTATTTCTTGATCCTTCATATCTATTTCAAATTCTAATTTCTCTATACGTTCATTATGGCATTTTTCAACAACATATCTTGATTCGCGTTCACGTTGAAGTTCATTTTGGATAGCTTTATTAGTTTCTTTTAATATATCACGTTTTTGTTTCATTGCTTTATAACTAGTTTCGACATTCCTATTTATAATACGACAAGCGTTCAGTTGTACCATTAATTGTTCACTTTGATTTATGAACTGAGCTTTTTCACGCTTTAATTCTTCTAATTGATATTTCATTGTTCTTATTTCATAAATTCTATATAAAAGATATACTAAAGTTTCAAATGGATTTAGTATAATACATAATATTTTGTCGAGAACAAAAGCTGTAAATACAAATATACATTTAAAAGTTATAGACATAAAAGAAACTATTGATGCCACTTCAAAAGCATTATTCTTCGAATATTTTGAAGTTCCCATGATATATGCTGAGGCTGTCTTATTGTTATTATTATTATTATTACTATTATTATTTATTCTAGTAGTTGTAGTGGTTGTCTTCTTACTTGATGAAGAAGACACTGACATATATACTGATTGATTATTACCATTATTGTATTTTCTATATAATGTTTGAATTGGAGGAGATGATATATATGATGTAGTAGTTGTGGTTGTTGAATTAGGTGATTTTACAGTAGATTTTTCTTGCGAATATTTTCCCATAGATATTACTTGAGAAAATACCACAGGTACTGAAATTGTTTGTGATTGCATTCTAATATCTATATTGATTATAAAAAGTAAAAAAAAAAACGAATAGTACAAAAATTTATATCGAGATTTTATTACTTTTAATTTTTTAACAAAACTTTTACAAATTATATTTACTAAGAATATGAATAATAAAAATTATATTTATTGTTATATATATTAAATAATTCTTTTAATTTATTCTTTGTAAATATGATTATAAAAAAGATGTTGAAAAAAAATATTTTTGAAGTATTTATTTATAAATTTTTTTCTTATTATTATAAATATATACAAATACTATTTTAATGTTCTTAGTTTTAATGTGTTTACTTCAATAATTTTTTTTTACTTCAATTTTGTTTTATTATCCCTTGATAAGTATATTTCTGGTTATTATTTTTATTATTTCTTTTGAAAAATATTCAATTCTTATTTAATTATTGTATTTCTTTTAAAAAAAATGATAGTAAATAAACTTTATTTTTTTTCTAAATTATATATATTTATAAAATAATTATCTTAAATTAAATTAAAATTAAGTTTAATAAAAAAGATTGATAATTTTTCTCTTTTTTACAATCGAAATATATAATATTTATATATATTTTAAAAAAGAAAGAATATTAATCTTTTTTACAAACTAATTACAACTTTTTAATATTTTACTTTCTTTGTTTGTGTTTTCAATTTTTTTTTTTTTAATTATTCTTCTAATTATAATATTATTTTAATAAACCATAAAAGTCTGGTGTAAATTATTAAAATCACAACAATTGAACTTTAAAAACATTTTAATCTTAATAAAATTTGGTTTTTAAAACAATTTCGTTATATAATTTAGCTTTTATTAATGTTTATTATACTTTGTTTTTTTTTTTTTTTAATAATAATTATTAATATATTATTAATTGCTTTCTATTTAATTATTATATTATTTATAAAATGGTATTTATTTTCTTTTATAATATTGAATATGTATTGTTAATTTATAAAATTTAACTTTTAATATTATTTTTATTGTATTATTAATTAAAAAATTATTAATATAATTTATATTTTTTTTTTATTATTAATACTATTTATTTAATATTTTAAATATTTTAAATTGGTCGATTATAATTAATTTTTGTTTATTTTTTTTATTTTTAAATTTTGTTTTATTTAAAATAATATCCTTTATTAATATTAAATTTATATTACTATTTTTTTGCTGTTTTTTTTTTTTTTTATTTATTAAATGTTTTTTTAAATTGTTTTATTTTTTTTCTTCTCAATTTTTATTTTTTAATTATTTTACTTTTTTTTGAAAGTTCTCAAAAAAAAATTTTTTTTTTTGAAAATAAGAAATAAAAAAAATTGTTTTAAAATTTATAATAAAAAGAAAAACTTTAGTATTTATATGAAAAGTTTAAATTATGAAAAAATAGAAAGGTAAATAAATATAGAATAAATAAAATATTCTTTTTTTTACGTTGTTATATTTTGTTTATTAATTAAAATATATATTACTATTCAATATATATATATATTAAATTTTTAATAATTAGACTAATTAATATGCTTTTTTAATATAATATAATTTAAAGTTATTTCTTTAATATTATGAATAATTTTAATTAATTTTATTATTTATAATTTATTTATCCATTTATATATATTTATTATTTATTTATTTATTTATTTATTATTTATTTATTATTTATTTATTATTTATTTATTTATTATTCATTATTCATTTATTATTTATTTATTATTTATTATTTATTATTCAATTATTTATTATTTATTATTTATTTATTATTTATTTATTATTTACTATTTATTTATTATTATTATTTTATTTTTTATTTATTATTTACTATTTATTTATTATTTATTTATTATTTATTATTTATTATTCAATTATTTATTATTTAGTAAAATGGTTCAAAGGAATAAAAAAGGACATCTATTATTAATAACAAAAAAATATTTAGAAATAACTTTTAAAAATTTTAATCATTAATAATTATTCATATCAATTGTTTATTAATAATATTCATTATTTTTTTATTAAATATATTTATATATATTTATATTATATTTAATATTAAATCCATCCTGTTATATATTAATATATATTATTACCTTAATTTTATATTATAATATATTTATAATATAAATTATAATTACACTGTAACATATTCAAATTTTTTAATATTTTTTTAATATAATTAATAGCGTTTAGTCATCAATTCACTTAACTATTTTTAATATATTATATATATTAATATAAATGATCTATTCAATATATAATTATATTTTAAAAAAATAAATATATAACTTTTTATTATTATTTAAAATTTATTTATAATATATTTAATAATAAATTAAAACATACTTAATAATTAAAGGAGATATATATTTAATATAATATTTTTCAATTTAAATGTTTTGTAACCTATCTTATTAATTAATTTCAACAATAATAAAGTGAATCAAATGTAAACAAAATTGTATTAATAATGTACATTATAATATGTACAAATTCAACTTTAAAAAACATATTTAATTAGGTGAAGAATATATTAAAATAATATAATGTAAATAAATTTCAAAAAAGAACTGAAAATGATAATTACGTAAATAATATTTATATATTTTATTAATTATTATTAATATTTCGATGTTTATTCCGTTTAGATATAAATTAAGGGATTAAATGTTTAATTAAAAATATATTAAAATAAATAAAATTTTAATTAATTACTATTTATTATTTATTATTTATTTATTACTTATCATATATTATATATTATATATCATATATTATTTATTATTAATCTTATTATTTATTATTTATTATTTATTATTTATTATTTATTATTTATTATTCAATTATTTATTATTTATTATTTATTATTCATTATTTATTATTTATTATTCATTATTTATTATTCATTATTTATTATTTATTATTTATTATTTATTATTTATTATTTATTATTTATTATTCAATTATTTATTATTTATTATTTATTATTTATTATTTATTATTTATTATTTATTATTTATTATTTATTATTTATTATTTATTATTTATTATTTATTATTTATTATTTATTATTTATTATTCATTATTTATTATTTATTATTTATTATTTATTATTTATTATTTATTATTTATTATTCAATTATTTATTATTTATTATTTATTATTTATTTATTATTCAAAACATTTTAGCACTAAAATTTATAATTGTTCATTAATATTAAAAATTCAAATAGAAATAAAAAATTTTATATTCATTTGTAAAGCCAAAAGAAATTTATTATACAATAATAGTTAAGTTTTGATAAATAAAGTGAATTTAAATATGTATATCCATTTTTTAAAAGAAAGAGTCACTTTGAGGGAGTGGTTAACGTGGTAGCCTGTTAAACCATTTCCCTGTAGGTGACAAAAAAAATTTTTTTATTAATAGTATTTCCAGTTTTTATCCTTGTTAGTACTAGGGACTAACAGGTACGAAGTTTTTTTTTTTCCCTTTATTTTCCCTTTATTAATTGAAATTTTTTAGTTATAAAATTTTCATGTTTCATTTCTATTTCATGATTTTTCAATTATAAGTTATTAATTATTTATTTTTCTAATAAAAATATGTTAAGAATAAAATACGAATATGTATATTTTTTATAATAAAATACGAATTTATTTATGATATTCTATAGTCTATTCAATTTTGTCATATTATGAATTATTTATGTAATTATATAATGTTTTAGTAATAAAATATTATTTAGAAATGTTTAAAAATATTTCGTTATATAATCCATTTTTAGATATTTACATGTAATAATAATAATTATATCTTTTTTTTTTTTTTTTTTTTTTTTTGATAAATTAATTTTTCTTTTTAATTAATTATTAATTATAGGTCATTCACTTTTTTTTTTAATATTAAATATTCTTTTTTTTTTGTATATCTTAGTAATTTAATATTTAATTGGCAGATCAATATTATTTATTTATCTATTAGTTATATATTAATAATATTTTAATTATTATTATTATTATTAGAATATGTGAAATATATGAAAAATACGCTTCAAATGTAATGTAATAAATCGTAATATAAATAATATATAAGCCACAATCCATTAATATAAAAGCATATAATTTTGAATAATTAAATTCTTTATCATTAATTATAATAATAAAATTGGCATAATTATAAACCATAAATTCTTGAATCTTAACAACTATCATCACAATTAATATATGATTTATATTTTTATTTTAACATTTTTATTATTTATTTGTTTATTTATATATATTTATTATAAAGTGTTGTATTTCGAAAAGTAGCTTTTCTGAAACTGTAGCGTTTCTTAATTTTAATAAATAAATTAATAAATAAATAATTTATTAATTTTATTAAATAATGTCAAAAGATTTTTTTTTATTTTAATATTTATATATTAAAAAAATAAATGTATATTCTGAATTCCGCCAAGTGGCGCATTAAGAAAGGTTCCACTCGACATTAATAAAGAACAAAAAATATTTTTATATATTTTTCCTTCAATTTATAATGTACTTTTTTATTTATTTAAAATAAATATAATTAATGATATTTATTGATAGCTTTTTAGTTATATAAATATATTAAGCATAATTCTCTAATATATATATATATATTTTATATATAATAATTATTTAATTTTTTTTTTTTTTTTTTTTTTTTAACAAGGAACCGAATATACTTCCATTGTTTTATTTATTAATCATTAAAATATTCATATATTATATGAATATTTAAGTGTAAAAATACATTATAAATATATTAAAATAAATAGAAATATATAAAAAAAAAAGTATCAAACAAAAAAATATTAAGATTAAAATTTAATAAAAGATAATGTCAATGTAATACAAGGAAAATAAAGAAAAAATTTAAAAGTTATTATGGTATTATAATATGAATAAATCTCATTTCTATCAAAAATATTTAATAAAATAAAACAAAATAAGTAACAACAACTGTAAAGTAGATAGTGTAGAGACCACTAAACTCTCCCTCGAACCAAGAAAAATATTATAAGGAGATTTAATTACTGTATATCCGTTGTGTAAAGAACTATTATTACTATTTAGATAAGATGTACTAAGAGGATTAGTAATAAAGGTTCTTCTTTGTCATATCGGTTCAATGTTAACTTTCTTGATTGTGAAGGATTTTTTTTAGTATACCAATCAAAGAGTAATTCAAGAGAGCTATTAACAACTGGTATAGGGCTGATAAGGTAATCCGCATGGCTAATTACATATGGAACATTAGACCTAGAACTCTTAATTTCTTTTTTTTTTTTTTTTTTTTTTTTTTTTTTTATTTATTTCTTGTGTAGAACTCTTTAAAAAAAGTTCTTTTAAATATCTTTGTTCCCCAGTAATTAATTGTACCTCATCTAAAACTAAAGGTCCACCAAGAAAGAATATAAAAATATATTTATTAATTCGATTTTCACAATCTAAAATAAATGAGTAGGAAAAGACTTAAGGTAAATTTCTTATCTTACTTCCAAAAAAAATAAAAAAGGTTATTGATGTAATCTATTGATTTCAATCTAGTATTTGAAAATGTGGAACATTCAGATATCCAATAGATAAATGATTGATCACCTTTACCACAACATGGACAACATTTGGGACAATTTTCTGTTAACTATACCACTACTAAAGGTAATAGTGGTATTGTATTTATATGAACATAGTAATATTTTAAATAGTAATGTGAAATAAAAAGTAAAATTCAAAATAAAGTATATAAATAAATTCAAAAAAAAAAAAAAAAAAAAAAAAAAGGTTCATATACAACGAACCTCACTTCCAAGATTATAAGGTTTCTGTTTAAAAGTAATTTTTATTCCAGATTAGGGTTTTAATTGACTATCTGAAAGAAATTGGTCTTCTCGATTGTGTTGCAACACAATCAAGAATATTAAGGAATATTACATTTCGGAATATTGCTTTTAAATTAAAATTTAATTCATATTTTAACGCCTCGCATTTTTTTTTTTTTAAATAATTGTAAATAAATAAATAAATAAAGAAAAATAGAAATAAATAAAAAAGGTAAATTTTTTTTTTTTTTAAACAACAAAAAAATTTTCTCAAGGACATTATGTAACATTAAAAAAAAAAAAAAAAAAAATAGAATAAAATAAATAAAATTAATAAAATAAATAAATAAATAAATAATAAATATTAAAAAATTAAATTTAATAAATAAAAAATAAAAAATTAAATATATTTTATTTTTAATTGAGGAAAAGAACAAATTATTATAAATAAAAAATATAAACATAATTTTTCAAAAACAGAGAAGGATAATTCAAAAGTATATATATGTACTGATTATAAAACATCATATAAATGTAAATCTTTCATTATTTTAAACAATAAAAAGGAGATACTAAAATATGAAAGCTTACATAATCATCTCGAAAAAAAATTTGATGTATCGATATCAATAGCGAAATAAAAATTTAAAGAAGAAATTAGAAAAAGTTCAGTTCCTTTTGAAATAAAACGAAAATGTACATTTAATAAAATTTCTCAAGAAATGGAATTTATATGTTCTGAATATAATACAATTAAATCCAAAATATCAAGAAATATAAATAAACAACAACCTCCTGATGTAAAATCTTTTGATGAAATCCCGAATGAATCAGAATATTATAAAACAAAAAGAGATAAAAGCTTTATAATATTCAAAAAATTCAAATATAATAATTTTTCAATCTCCATTTCAAGCTGAATTATTTTTAAAATATAATGATATATTCGCAGATGAAACATTCTCTATAACACCAAAATTTAGTTATCAAATTTTCATTATAAGAGCTTTTATTAAAGAATTGAATTATTTTTACACTACTTTTTTTTTTTTTTTTTTTCTATATTAAAAAATAAAGAGCAAACAACTAATGAAATATTACTAGAAGAAATAAAAAAAAAAAAAAAAATTCTTGTAAATATAATAATATTTTAAATGCACCAAAAAAATTTTCATTGTGATTTTGAAATAAGAATATCTAATGCTGTAAAAAAAAAAAAGTTTTTCCTAATATTAATATTATGCTTTTCACTCTAAAAGTGCATTAGTAAAAAAATAAAAATAAATTATGTTTTAATGAAGTGGAATATAATAAAGATTTGTATATTTATTATATTTTAAAATAAAATTATTATTAATTACTTTTAAATATCTTATTATTTATTAAAAATTTAAATATTATTATTTATTTATCAAATATAATTTAAGTCAGTCACTTTTACATTAAAGTTAATTTACGCTTGCATTTCATATAATGTCACTTTCCGAAATGCAACACTCCTTTAGAAGACTTTCTTACTGCATTTTCAGCGTTGACGCTCCTGGCTAATTTGCGCTTATACCGTTGGAATAGCAACTCTTGTCGAGTACTAGCCCAAGGCATAATTTCTGTTAAGAGAGCCGCAGATCGCACAAAGAATGGCTTTTTTGAATAATCACCAGAAATGATTTAGTTCTTAAACAAAGCATCCCATTTCCTTTTTATAATTTAAATCAATAATGTCTGCATCTCTTCCACCAAGAACGAAGTTGTATATTTGATACCACGTCACATATATATTTCCACACTCATTATTCAGAAAATTTACTTAAATTAACAAGATTTTCACTAATTAAACTATTCACTGCATTATTAGCTAACGATACTATTATTTTCATTAATACTAATATTCATTGATATTAATATTCCTATTTTCTCTATCACTAATTTTTTTTTTTTTTTTTTTTTTTTTTTTTTAGACAGGGAAGAGAATACACTTCCAAAACTTTATTAATTTTGTTATAAAAAAAATACATGTAGGTGAAAAGTACATTATAAATTAAAAATAAAAATAAAACTTAAAAAATAAAAAATAAAAAAGCTCAAAAAAATACTATGTATTTCGACAAGTTGTACTATGCGGGAATTTTTCCCTTCCTGAACAAATAAAAAAGAAATAAAACCTAGAAGTGACATCTTTAAAATAGATAGTGTGGTGTCCACTAAACTCTCCCCGGATTCATCATAGATTGAACTACTAGGGCGAGATTCACCCTTCGTAGAAATAGATGATGATCCTGTATTATCAATTATGCCTTATCAGTACGACGTCGACGCTCTTGGTTAAGTTTGGTAATTTGGAATACCTATCAAATAATAGCTCAAACGAACTACTCGTGATAGGTATTGCCCTTGTTAAGAATTCCGCCAAGCCCACAATTTTTGGAACAGGTGACTCAGATGAACCTTTGAAAAGTAGTTCATTTAATTGTCTTTATTCCCCACTATCGAAATGTGGCTCATTTAAAACTAAAGTTCCACCTAAAAAAGGAACAAGTATATATAATGATTGAGCAAGTATATATAATCATCAAAATCAGAAATAAATACATAGGAAGAAAGAGGATTAAACGCTCTAATCTTCCTAAGGAATAAAAACATAGAAATCATCGATGAAATTTAAAGAATTCCATCTAAAAGATGCAAGAGCATCACCTTTAAAAATCCAATGTTCAAAAGATTGATTACCTTCGCCACAACAGGGGCAAGTCTTGGGCCAATCTTCTGAAACTCTACCCATTCTAATAACCACAGTGTAAACGTATAACCCACGAAATCCCTATATTGAATTGAGGATATTTTAAGCTAAGCATAATAATAGTATCACTAATTCTACTACTATTAAAAATATTATTTCTATTGCTATTTTTATTAACATTATAAACTTCCTTACTACTATTAGAATCTGTATTTGATACTATATTATTCATATCTAGGATACAGTGTTTTTACATCACTATTTGATATTGGACAATATTTTGATATTGTTATATAGAAAATTAATTCATCATCATCTTATTGTTAAATATAATTTTAAATTTATACTTCTAAAAATACTCCAAAACAAAAATATACCAAAATAAATTTATCAAAAAATAAATAAATAAATAAAAAAATTTTTACTTTAAAAATTTCCTTTCATAAATTGCATCAAAAAATTTTCATTCTTCAATATATTTTAATTATTTTCATATCCTTTTTATACTCTTTAAATTTTTTATTTTTTATTTTTTATTTTTTATTTTATTTTATTTATTTTTTTTTTTTTACATTTTTAATTTTTTACAGTTTTTATTTACAAAACATTTAACATTTCTTTATATAAAAGAATATTAATATTTTTTTTATCAAGACATACCTAAAAATTAATTATTTATAAAAAAGAATGTTTATTAGTTATCCATTTTTGTACTAATAATTTATTATTTTTAAATTTATAGAAAGCTTCTTTCAGTTTAATGCCTTGTCACAGGCAGTCTAATCATTATATTTCATTAGACCGTCGTGAAAAATTAAATCATCATCTAAGCTTCCCATAACATATTTTTTCAATAATTACCTTTTTTTTCTAATTTTATTATATAGTTTCCCTTTTTAATTTTTATTACTATATAAATTTATATATTAATAAATTAAATGTTAAATATTTATTAATAATTTCTTATTATATAATTTTATATATATCATTTATTTTATTAATAAATGATTATCAATTCAGACTTTAAAAAATTTTCAACATAATTTATTAAGACATATGCTTGTCTATTTTTTAATATTGTCATCATTACAGATATACATTTATTATAAAATTACCTTCTAGATTCAGTTCCCAATTTTAATTTTTCTTTATGTTTATTCATGCTTTCACAATTTCTATAAATATTTATAAAAATATAATTAATATATTTGATTTTATGCTTTTAAATTAATAAATTAATTAAATATAAACGATCAGTTAAGCATGAATGGTAGAAAAAAGTTTATCAACAGTGAATAACTCTTCTGACTCGTCATCAGTAGTCCTCATCTCGTTTATATTTAATTAATATTTACTTTATATATATATATAACTTTAAAAATTTTTACCTTTTCTAATTCCTTAGTCTTCTTTCAATTTTTTTATTAATAATATTTTATTAATATTTTTAATATTTAATATATTTTTAAATAAATGTATATTTTTATTTTATATTTTTATCAGAATGACTTTCTGAAGGTCATTATATTTTTATCTACACTTTTTGTATTCAGCGCCCAGTGCGTCCAAAGACGCACCATCATTTAAAAATATAATAAATATACTTTTTACTTTAAATAAATATTAAATATTTAAAAAATATTAATTTATATTATTAATATTATTTATTTAATACTTTTTTTTTCAATAAAACAAAATATCAGATGTGCCCAGATATTTTCAACACTGTCATTCAGCCGGTAATTCCAGCTATATTTATCTGATGTTTTCATCATTTAAATTATTTTGTTTTACAAATAATTTTATATTTTTATAATTCATTAATATAAATTATTTTTAATCTTTTCTTTTTTATAAAATTTTAATAAATTTATTATATATCTATATCAAATGAGATATAATTATATAAAAAATCTATTTATTTTATTTTTTTTCCATTATTTAAAAATAATTAAATCAGGGCATGAAGGTTTATAATCACTTTATTATGATTCAGAAACTCTAGTTTGTTTATGCAAACATCATTTAACTATTTTTAAATAATTTTTACTAAAACTAATACAAAAATCATTTAAAAAAAAAAATTTATTCTTTTTATTTGGTTTTTGTATTTTTTCTTTTCTAGTTTTCTATCTTTTCTACTTTTATTTTTTATTTTATTATTATTTTTTCTTTTTTCTTAATTTCTTTATACAAAAGAAGGAGTAAAACTTTTACTGGAGTTGATTCTATATTTAAATAAAATAAAAAAAAAAACTTCATAAAAAAAAAAAAAAAAGGCAGAAGAAATCCAATCAAAAAAAATATAATATTGTATGATTGGATTATTTTTATTTTTTTATTTTTATTTTTATTTTTTTTTTTTTAAAAAAAACTTAATTATAAAATTTAATAATTTTAATTATTATTAATTATAATTACATTATTATAATTAAAATTTATTTATATATATGTAAATTTATAAAAAAATAATTATAATTTATTAATAAATTGAATAAATCATATTGAATTTAAATAATTGTAATTATGAATAAAAAATAAAAAAATAAACAGAAAAATAGTCATATGATATATCATATGTTTATAACCTGATTTTCATATATTTATCATAGTTTAACATAAATGTATGCTAATCTTTAATTTATTTGAAAAAAATTTAATAGAATTTTTAATTTTTTTTAATTTATAAATTTTTAATTTATTAATTTAATTTATTTATATTAAATAAATAAAATATTAAAAAAAAATAATAATTTTTTTTTAATTTTAATAAAAATTTTTTTATATATAAAATTTTAATTTATTAATTTTAAAAACAATTTATAAAGAAAAGAAAAAAAAAGTTCAATATATATATTTATATAGTATTAATTTAAAAAAATGTTAAGGAATGAAAATAAAAATGATTTTGATATTAATGATTTACCTCCAGGCTTTCTTGAAGATCCTGAGGTTCAAAAATTATTAGGTCAATTTTCTGGAAATAATCCAGATTCTATAAGTTCATTATTAGGTGCCTTATCCACTTTAAAATCAGAGAGTGAAGGAAAAACTGATATAAAATTACCTACTTCTACTAATACTAATTTAAATGGCTCTCTAGGAATGGAAATTGAACCTGAACCAGGGTTTGTAGTAAAAACTCATAATAAGAAAGCAATAGAAGGTTTTACAGAAGGTTTAAAAGTAATTAATTTTAATTAATAACTTCAAATAAATTTTTGAAATTTAAATTTCAAAGAATTAAATTTCAAAGAATTAAATTTCAGAATTTTTTTTTTTAATATATGTATATATATATATATATATTACTATTATCAATACTATCTATTTTCCAATTAACTTAATGCATTATTTTATTTTATTTAATATTAATTATATTTAACAATTATTATTAAAAATAATTCATTTCTTCAAACCAAACGAAAAAAAAAATATATATATATATATAATAATATTAATAATAATAAAAAGGTTTTTATTAATATATGTCATAATGGAAAAGTTCCACCACCACCAATAGCTACAGATGAAGAAATAAGAAAAGCTGTAGAAGCAGAAGATAATACAGTATATAAAGTACCATTAAGTTTAAGTACACCAAGAACTGACCTTGATAAATGTAATTTTAAAATATTAAAATAAAATTTATATATATCTAAAAACTTTTTTTTTTTAAAAAAAAAAAAAAAAAAAAAGAAAGAATTTCTTTTTTAAAAATTTATTAACCATTTTTCTATTTAAAATTTTACAAATATTATATATATATTTATAATATTTTATAAAGCTGGTAAAACATGTATTGTATTTGATGCATGTGTTAATACTAATCCAATAATAAAAGCAACAAAAGATTATGACTTCAAACTTTTCTTAATTGAATTAGCTCTTGAATGGGTTGAAGAAAAATATAAATTGGAATTAAGTAGAGGTAAATAATAATAATAATAATAATAATAATAATAATAATAATAATAATAATAATAATAATAATAATAAATTTTTTTTATATTTATAAAAAAATAAAATAAAAAAAAAATATAATATAATAAAATAAAATAAAATGAAATAAAATAAAAAAAATTAATAAATTGATATATATTTATGAATATTATAAAATAATATATATAAATATATAATATTAATACATTTAAAAAGAATTTACTTTACCAAAAATGAGAGCTAAAGGTAAACTTGTAAAACATTTTATTAGAAGACCAGAAAGACCCTCTATTTCTGAAATTGATTCTTCATTACCTGAAACATCAAAAACTAAAACAAAAAAAACTCTTCCAAAACCGGATTATGAAATCAGAAAAGAGCCAAAAGGAGAAAATGCAACGCATATAATTATTGATATAAAACTCCCTGATATTGTAAATAAATAAAAAAAAAAAAAAAAAAAAAAAAAAAAAAAAAAAAAAAAAAAAAAAAACTTATTTTTATTTATTATTATTATTATTATTATTATTATTATTATTATTATTATTATTATTATTATTATTATTATTATTATTATTATTATTATTATTATTATTATTATTATTATTATTATTATTATTATTGTCGTTGTTATTATTATTTTATGTATTTTATGACAAAATTGAAATATTTTCAAAAAAAAAAAAAAAAAAAAAATTTAAATATTAATTTTTTTTTTTTAATTATAATAATGATATTATAAAATTTCAATATATTTTTATTATAATAATAATAATAATATTTTAAGGATAATATGAAGGATGCTATAGTAGATATTGAGAAGGACAAAGTTATTTTTAAAATAAAGGAAAAGTATGCATTAGAATTAAAGTTACCCATTCTTATTGATACTGAAGAAGGAAGTGCAGAATTTAATAGAGAAACCCGTATTTTAACGATCAAGCTAACCATACTATAAATGTAATATATAAAACTTTATAAAAGTAAAAAGGGAACAAAAAAAAAATTTTTTTTTTATCAATATAAATTAAGAAAAGTCTTATTTTCAGATATAATTTTAAAAATCATTAAAAAAAAAAAAAAAAAAAAAAAAAAAAAAAAAAAAAAAAAAATTATTAAATTTTAATATTAGTTATATATAAAACTAATACTTTCAGGTTCAAAATTAATCAATATTAAATAAAATATTATATTTTTATACCTAAACAATAATAATAATAATAATAATAATAATAATAATCGATTATATTCATTAATATCTTTAATTGTTGTATTTCTTTTAATCTCCATCTACTTTAAATCGATTAAATATTTTTGAATATTTTTTTCTTTTTTTATTTTTTATTTTTTATTTTTTATTTATTTATTTATATATTTTTTTTATATTTATATTTATATTTATATTTATATTTATTTTTTTTTTTATTTTATTTTATTTTATTTTATTTTAATTTTAATTTTTATTTTTATTTTTATTTTTATTTTTATTTTTATTTTTATTTTTATTTTTATTTTTATTTTTATTTTATTTTATTTTATTTTATTTTAATATTATTTTATTATTGTTATTTTTTTTTTAATGTTGTTTTTATATTAATGTTTATTTTTATCATTTTATAATTATAATTATTATTATGAATTAATTAAATATAAATAAAATATAAAATATAATATGGGAAGGAAAAATTATTAAATAATAGATAATTATATTATTAATTACTAATTATTATTATTTATATAAATTACCTTTTTTATTTTATTTTATTTTTTTTTTTTTTAAAAAAAAAAAAAATAAAATAAAATAAAATAAAAAAGTAATTTATATAACTATGTAAGTATTTTTTGTTTTGTTGTTTTATTTTGTTTTTCCTTTTCTTATTATTTTATTTAATTTTATTTTCTAAAGTCTATTAATACTAGTTTTTTAATTATCATTATTATTTATTTATTTATTTATTTATTATTGTATATATATTTATTATCACTTTCTTATTATTATTTTTTTTCATTTTATTTATTTTATCTATTTTTTTATTTTATTATTTATTTTTTTTTTTTTTTTTTTTTTTATATAGTTTATTTAATTTTGTTTATTTATTCTAAATGTTGATAGCCAGGTTCAGATGAAGAAGAATATTTATAGACATTAAATTGATAAATAATTATTATATCGAAAATAAAGGTACCAACACTACCAATTAAATATGGTAGAGTACCAGCAAAGAATTTTTCATCAATAGGTGGGAAACGGATCATAATAGAAAGACCATAGAATAAATTACCTAAAATGGTACAAAGGAAAAGGAAAATGGAAAGACCTTCGACCGAACGATTTCTTTTATTTTCAAGAATTTGTGGAATTCTACAACAGAAGTAAAGTAAACCACTACCCCAAGCCATGAAACTACCTAAAACCTTTTGAGTCATACTAAGGTCTGGTTTTTCATCACATATTTTAATCGGTTCATCACGAGTTTCCAATAAACGACGACTATTATAGCCTTCTGACCAATTGAAAGCTCTTGCTTGAACTTGAATAATAAATAAGGATAACAAAGCAATGGTTTGAATAACAGTAGATAAACCCTTTCCTCTCTTTGGCTTTCTTCCCTTCTTTTTCTTTCCCTTTTTTCCCTTCTTTTTTCTTCTTCTGTTAAGGGAAGATTCACTTCTATTTAAACTACCTTCACCTTCATCTTCACCTTCACCTTCATTTTCATTATCATCATCATCGTCTTCATCATCATCATCTTCTTCTCCATCCTTAGCATCAATACTTAAAGAGCTAGCCTCCTTACTACTACTTTCATAAATTTCTTCAGTAGAATTTTTACTATCTTCACCATCATTATCTTCTTCTTGATTAGTTAAACTTTCTTGACTTTCATTCTTAGTATTTCTCATATTAGCTTTAGAAAGGGAACTACTAATTGAAGCACTGAAAGATTGTGCATTAGTATCTGTATTAATATTGGAAGTAATATTATAAACTGGTACTTCCTCATTATGAACTTGATGATTTTTTTCTTCAGCTTGAGATTGAGCTTGAGCTTCTTGTTGCTTCTGACTAATTTCATCAAAAGTTTCATATTTAGTTTCTGGTTTAGAGACTTCTTGTGGTTCTGGTTTTGGTTCAGAAATAACCTCAATGTTTTCATTTTCTAAGAAAGATCGTTTAGAACTTTTTGAAATGACCGAACTAGAAAGAGATCCAGCACCATTATTATTAGTTGTAGAAGTAGTATCAGTAGTAGTATTAGTGTTAGTATTAGTAGCAGTTGGTTCTGTAACATCTACAGGAGAAGCTATATTATTTATGTTTGCTTTTGGGGTGGCATCAATAGCTTCAACAGGATCTAATGGAGGATGAATTGGTGATTTTTGAATATCACTGAATGTTTCATAGGTATGTTGTAAAGAAGAAACTTGACGATCTTTATCATCTTGTGATTCTCCACCTTCAGTTTTAACAATTAATTGATCATATTCATTTGGTTCTTGATCTTCTTCTTCTTCTTCTTCAATAACATTTGGACCCTTATAAATGAATTTGTAATAAAAATATTGACCCATAATAAGAACTTCCATTAATGCGAAGTAAATACCAACAACCTTTTGAATTGGATATTGTTCAGTTAAAATAGTACCAATATAATTAGCTATTTTAATTTTTTTTTTTTTATTAATATATTATTATATTATATGTATATATGTATTGTAACAGTATTAATATTATGAATAAATTATGAATATATTATATGTATAATTTAATTATGAAATAAATATAATTTAAAAATTGTTATTTCTTTACCAAAATCACCAAAGAACCAAATAATAATTAATACCAATGATAAACCATCGGTACTTTTTCTTTTATAATTTTCATAAATTTGAGGATAGAAAGCTATTAATTTTTTTTTTTTTAATTATATTTTTATATAATATAATTTATTGAAGATATAAATTGTATTAGTATATACCGAAGAAATTTTAAAAATAATATTTTTGTTGATATTATTGATAAAACAATAAAAAAAAAAAATTTTTTTTTTCATTACCAACGAAATAAAAGATAATAGAAATGACCCCTGAATAATAACTAAACTTTTCTAATGGTGTATAGATACAATCACCTATAAAATATTTTATAAAAAAGTTTTTTTTTTTTTTTTTATAATATTAATATTTTCCGCATTTTTATTAAAATTATAATAATATCGAACTATTTTATTCAATAAATAGATTTTTAATATTTAATTATTCAATTATTTTTGATAACTTTATATTATTTTCGTAATTATTAAAATAAATTAATTTAAATTTTTAATAATTAATTTACAAATTATTTTTTTTATAAAAATAAAAAATAATAATAATTTATATTAATGATACTTCAAAAATAAATCAAAATATATATTTTCTTTTAAAATAATAATAATAATAATAATAAAAATTATATTATTTTTTCAGAATTGTAAATTATAAATGAAATTTCAAAAACTTATTGATTTAGACTTTAATTATTAACATTTAAATTATTTTTATTTTTTATTTTTTTTTTCTACTATTTTAAAATAATAATTTTATATACATAAATATATAAATATATAAATAAAATATATCATTACCGAAAACAGAGCCAATCCACTGAACATATTTGTATCCACCTTTTTCTGTTGGGTTACATATACAATTTTCCCAAAAACCCATATTTTTTTATTTTTTATTTTATTTTATTTTATTTTATTTAATATTTATCGACCTTTTGTTTTTTGTTTTTTGCTTTGTTTTTGCTTTTTCTTTTTTATTTTGAACTCTTTATTCAATAAATATATATATACATATATACTTTTAATATTAAAACAATAATATATATATATTTCTTCTATTTATTGAAAAAAACAAAAATAATAATTATAAAGATTTCTTTAATAAAATATAAATCTTATTATATTTTCTTTTTTATAGTATCTATTATTATTAATATATATATAAATGTTTTCTTTAAAAAAAAAAAAGAAAAAAAAGAAAAACAAAGGAAAGGAAATATTTTTTTGACACAAAAAAATTGAATATTATTTGAATCCCTTAACTATTTATATATATATAACTTTTAAAATTTTTTTTTTTATTTTAATTTTTTTTTTCTTAACAGATTTCAATTTCATTTATTAAATAAATAATCAAACAATAAGAATTATATATTCTTTTTATTATATATATAAAAAAAGAAAATCAAAATTCCTTATTGTATAAACTATATAAATAATAAATGATTATTTATAATATTGAATGATAAAATATGAAGCCGTAAATTCGAAAATTAAAAAAAAAAAATTTTTTTTCTTGTATTATATAAATTAAATATATTAAATAAATAAAATAAAAATCAAATATAAATTAAAGAGTAACAATCATTAATATTATATATTATTAAACTCAATCTTATTATTTATTATTATATAATTATTTATTATTTATTATTTATAATTTATTATTTATTATTTATTATTTATTATTTATTATTTATTATTTATTATTTATTATTTATTATTTATTATTTATTATTTATTATTTATTATTTATTATTTATTATTTATTATTTATTATTTATTATTTATTATTTATTATTTATTATTTATTATTTATTATTTATTATTTATTATTTATTATTTATTATTTATTATTTATTATTTATTATTTATTATTTATTATTTATTATTTATTATTTAATTATTTATTATTTATTATTTATTATTTATTATTTATTATTTATTATTTATTATTTATTATTTATTATTCATGATTTATTATTTATTATTTATTATTTATTATTTATTATTTAATTATTTATTATATATTATTTATTATTTATTATAATTATTAAATCTATTATAAAAAAAAAAAAAATAAATCTATATATGAAATATGATTTATATAAAAAAAAATTTTATTTATTTACAAAATATAGTAATCATTTGATATATTATTTATATTTATAGTAAATAATAATACTATTATTTAAACAAAAAAAAATTTTTTTTTTCTTTTTGAATTTATATGTCACCACATATCATATGTACAAAAACAACAAAAACATTTCTTCATATTAAATTTATTAAAATAATTTTGAATTTTTTAAAAGGAAAATTTATATATATATATTAATAAAGGTTTATGTCATATTATGAAATATTATTTTGTGGTAGTTGGTAGTTACGGTTGTTGGTAGTTGGTAGTTAAGTAAAATTTATATTTTTTAATAATATAACAGTTATTAACTAATATAGCTTAATCAATAATGAATAATCAGTCCTTTACCTTTTAATTTCTTTTAAATTATTATCCTTCAAAAAGAACTTAGCATTGTATTACTATTTGAAATCACTACTAATCCACCTATTTCAAAATTTATTTCTATTTATATTAATATATTGAATTTTATTATTTCTATATAATATAATTTAAATAGATTAACCATTCAAATGATTTATTATCTTTATAATTAAAAATATAATAAATTATAATAAATTATATATTCAGGAAGATAAACCAATGAACGTCTAGTTTAAAACAATTGCTTTTTTTTTTTTTTTTTTTTTTATTAATAATTAAAAATTATGCTTAACAAAAAAAAAATAAAAATATACATATATATTTTTTATTTTTATTTTTTTTTATTCATATTATTTTTTTTTGTTGTTGTTTTTGTTTTTAATAATAAAATATATAATTATACTTTTATATATATGAGGAAAAGAAAAAAATTTTTATTGTGAAAAATAACATTATTAATTACTACTTTTGAAAATTATGTTGATATTTAAAAATTAAAAATTATATCCTACTATAATTGATATTAAATAATTCAAACTATAAAATATGTATTAATATTTAGTAATTTATAAAATTTTTAATTCTAAACTCTCATCAATATACTTTTATTAATAATAAAAATAATAATAATAAAAATTATAATATTAATAATTTAAGCTCCAGAACTTAAAAAAAATAAATGTGATTTGTTGAAAATTTTTATTATAATTTAAAAAAAAAAAAAAATTTATATATATATATATAAGACACATCTAATTTTATTTAATTCAAAGTCATTATATAAATCAATACTATTCTAAATATATAATTGAAATAATACTTAAATATTACTGGTTAAAATCATTTAAATGAAATATAGATGAAATTAAAAATAATAATAATAATAATAATAATAATAATAATAATAATAATAATAATAATAATAATAATAATAATAATAATAATAATAATAATAATAATAATAATAATAATAATAATAATAATAATAATAATAATAATAATAATAATAATAATAATAATAATAATAATAATAATAATAATAATAATAATAATAATAATAATTATAATTTGTAAAAGATTTTAATAGGTCAAATTTTTAAATAGTATTATACAGCCTAATCATTTTAATCATTTTAATTTATTCCTTCCTTAATAAAAAATTTTAAAAAGATATTGAAAAATTAAAAAGTCTAAATAATGTTAAATGTTTTATTTATTTTTATTATTATTAGATGTATGACAATAAAAACCAAATAATTAAAAACCAAAATCAATATATTTGTTTTATTATTTGATGGCTTTAATCATGTAAAATTTAAAAAAAAAAAAAAAAAAAAAAAAATACCCGAAATATATTTTTTTTACAACATAAAAATATATTATTTCTCATATAAATATTCATATAGTTTATTCTAACAAAATAATAAAAAAAAAAAAAAATTATTTATTTTTTAAAAAATTTTAATTCAATAAAATTCTTTAAAGTGAAAAAAAAAATATTTAAATATTATTGGCTGAAAACACAATATTAAATATATTTATTTTAAATAGTATTGAAAAAAATTTTTTTTTTACGATTATCACATATAATAATAAAAGATTCACCTGAAGAAAAAAAAATTGTTTTTTTATTTAAAAATATTAAAATAATTATTCTATTCTTAATTTAATATTTCTAAATAATTAATCAAAAAAAAAAAAAAAAAAAAAAACTATTCTATATTTTATTAAATTTTTTTTCTTTTTTATTTTTTTTTTTTTGTAAAAATTGTTTGATTGATTAAATTTTGAAAATTTTATTATATAAATATTTATTATTCTGACTAAAAATTCATGTACAGTTATTCAATATTCATTGGTATTACATTACATTTTATATATACTTCGTTTCCTTTGTTTTATATACTTTTTTTTTTTTTTTAGCAATCCGCAAACAATCTATTTTATTTTAAAAAATTCTATAAATCTTTTATATACATATTATTATCCCTTATTTTTTAATTTATTTCATCCTTTTAATAATTAATTTATTAATTAATTATTAAAAAGAAATAAAAATAAATTTTGAAATACTTAATCTTTATTCGATAGAATTTATTATAAGAATTTATAATAAACAATTAATACAATATAAAAAAAAAAATTAAAATTTTATTTTATTAAAATATATTTTTATTAATTATTAAATTATTAAAATTTACATATATAGTTATTATGTATTATTTATTATAAATAAAATCTTATAATAATAATTCTTAATTTCTAGAAGAGAAATCAAAGAGATATTTATATAAAAATTGTAAAAATAAAGCTTTTTTTTTTTTATTTTTTCTAATCTTAACATAATTTTTAATTTTTTCTAGAAAAAATTACAAGAAAAAAAACTAAAAAAAAAAAAAAAAAAAAAAAAAAAAAGCTTCGGTTAATAATCTATACATATTGATCATCGTATTATGAGATAAAACCATTATTAATAATGGATATAATTCTAATACCCGATTTTTTAACTAAATATTAATAATAATAAAGAATAAAATACAAAAAAAAAAAAAATACAAAAAAAGAAGTAAAAATATAAAATCATAAACTAATTAAAATTAATTAGGAATTAGGAATAAGAATATAGATAATATTTTATAAGTATATATCTAGATTTTTACAAATCCTATATATAGTCTTTCCAGTTTTAAGTCCTGGTGGTTAGTATTCGGGACCAACAGACATAAGGTTTCTGGATCAATTACCTCCTAAATTTATATGAAGTGATATACATCCTTCCAAGGTGGTTTTCCCTATAAATGAAGTTGATGTTCTTTCGTCATGGTTAAGTATTCCTGTTACTAGACTAACTAACATCTAGTACAGAGAGTACTTGATCTGTGAAAGAATTAATATAGTTAATCCTTCCTCAATGACGGTTCATAAGATCACTGAAAAAAAAGTACGTCGTATAAAGCGACGTATAGGGAATGACTTTCATGTTCCCACAGCAAAGAATCTAATGAGAGTCTGATATGGTTAAGAGAGAGACTGAAAGCCCTTCTATATATAATAGTTTAATGAGTTTAATAAAATATTAATAATACTATTTAAATGTAAAAATTATATATATATATATATATATTATCTTTACTAAAAACCACAGATTTAAATATGTTCTAAAAAAAAAAAAAAAAAAAAAAAAAAAATTGATTACTAAATATCATAATTTACATAAAGTTAATGTAAACCTTAACATTCCCCCTACATGATTCATTACCAGTTTTACTATTCTGTTTTAATCTACATTTTAATTTAATCTTTAAATATTTTATAAGGTAAATTTTTTTCATGTTAATTCCAAAAATACTCTTGATTAAAGGATCAGTTTAGATTTTTTTTTTTTTTTTTTTTTTTCTGTACTAATATATTCTAATTAAAATTTTATTTTCTAACATTTTCTCTTGAATAAATTTTTTTATCTAGTATTAATAATGTGTACACCTTACCTTTTGAATTTGTATCCTGAGCAATAGCAATGTATGCTTTAATATTAACCTTATTAATTTAATTTTAATTTCTTTTTATTGAATATTTCTTTGAATAAAAATTTTAAACCATAAACCTTTTGTTTAACACATTCATTCAGTTAGACTCACGAATTCTGCTTCAAGAAGCAGTTGATAAGATAACAGTCTTTTATAAATGAGTTTTTCCATGATATTGAACTACTACCTACTAAATAAATATATACACTGATTTATTTTTTTTTTTTTTTTTTTTTTGTTAATTCATCGTTTGCAAAATCCGAGTGTGAATAACCA
Organism: Neocallimastix lanati (nom. inval.); assembly: GCA_016946835.1. Classification (NCBI taxonomy): domain Eukaryota; kingdom Fungi; phylum Neocallimastigomycota; class Neocallimastigomycetes; order Neocallimastigales; family Neocallimastigaceae; genus Neocallimastix; species Neocallimastix lanati (nom. inval.). Next base: position 891,832 of record JACVTC010000061.1, read on the forward strand.
ATAAATTCATTATTCCTGTTGTAATTTATTTATTTATATATTTATTTATTTATTTATTTATTTATTTATTTATTTATTTATTTTTATTTTTTTTTTTATTTTTTTTTTTTTTTTTTTTTTTGTACATTTTAAATATATTTTAAAATGTTTAATAAAGATTTATAATCCACCTCTGTTGGTTCTTTACAATGTCTGGAAGCTTGGTTAACAGCAAACGATATCATCAGGCCTTGATTTAACAGCTATATAGGGTAATGTTCCCAATAAGAGATTTAAAATTCTTATACATTTACTTGGTGAAGATTCTTCTCTTTCCTTTTCAGTAATCTTCCAAGTCCCGGGGGTTTTATAGTTTTGATTTTATTTTTAGTATAATTTATTAATAAATTTTATCAATATATTCTATTTGATTTATTTTATAGTCTTTTTTTTTTTTTTTTTTTTTAAGTTTTATTTAAGTTTTATAGATGTTAATACTAATAATTTTATTTATTTTATGGTTGACTCCTTTGAAATTTTTATATTTTTATTTGAGTTTTTCAATAATTTTTGGTTGATCTCATTGTCGTAACCTGTCAACATTTTCATTATCATGTTATTTTCATCGATTGATCTTTTCCTTTTGTTAATATCTTTATCATTAATTTTATAGTATTTTTTTTTTTTTTGCTTAAATTTGTATTAGTATTGTTATTAGTAATATCATATATAAGAGTATTTTAATTGTTTAAATATCCGAAATTTTCATCATTATTATTATCTGTGGAATTATTTTCAATTTTCTAATTTTTATAATTATTTTTTTTATTGTGTTATTATTATTGTTAACCATGTTATCAGTTTTATTATTATTATTATTATTATTATGATTAGTAATATTATTATTGTTATTATTATTAATGTTAATAATATTATTATTATAATTGTTATTATTATTAAAATTATTATTATTATTATTATTATTATTATTATTATTTTATTGAATTTATTATGATGTTTATCATTTGAAATATTTTTTTAAATGAATATTATCATTATCTGGAGATAATTTATTTTCACCCTAAATGAAAGAGTCTCGAAAATCGATAATGGAATCAGTATATTTTTTGGTGAAGAAAAAGAGGTGTTAATAGTACCAAGGTACCTCTTTTCATAAAGAAGAACATCTCTAGCTGGTTACAATGGAATTTGTATTTAAATATAAGGATCCTCTAACTTAGTATAGCCTACAAAAATGCCGGTTTTTTTTTTTTTTTTTTTTTTTTTTTGAATTCGTTAGTTTTTTGATTATTAATAAAAGAATGCCTTTCCCTTACAACCAAAAACCTTTCAGGTGAAAAATATTAGCAAGTTTTTTTTTTTTTTTAAAGAATAATTCTTAAAGGAATATTATTATTATTATTATTATTATTATTAAATGACTGATTTGGATTTAAATTGAATAAATGTACGTACAGCTCATGGAATAGCTAAAATCCCAGAATTTTTTAAGGAAGCCTGGAAGAATTTAAAAAAGAGTTTTAGCATGATGAGTTAAAGGTTTTGATTCAACCTTTCAGCACTCCCATTTTGTTGTGGGGTTTACCAGGAATTGAATGAATAAAATTAATACCTTCGGATTGGAGATAAGTTATTAAAGTTTTATTGATATATTCTGTGCCATTATCGGATTTTAAATTTATAATTTTGTAAGGTGTAGTATTTAAAAATGTGTTTATTTTTATTTTTTTTTTTTTTTATTATTATTTTTTTTTAAGTTTATTCCTATTTCGTTTTATTATCGCTATTTATGTTATTAATGTTAATATCCTTCAAAAAAAAAAAAAAATAAAATAATTTTTTTTTTTTTTTTTTTTTTTTTTTTTGTCAAAATCGTATACTTTTGTTAATTTGGATATTAATTCCTTAAATATGTTTATGAATTTTATAAAAAAAAATTATTGGCGATATAATTCAAAATTTTCTTAATTTCTGATGTTGAATATAAGATTTTGATTTCTTTCATGTAATGGGGTTTTTATTAATTTTTTTTTTAATTAATTTTTTTTTCGCTTTTCTTTTGATATTATTTCGAAAAAAGATTATTTAATTTAATGTATTTAAAATATAAAATGTCATTATTATTAGCTTTTTCTTAAAAATGATTAATCTTATATTCTTGAGATATTTAATAAATACCTATCCAGATTGATAAAAAAAAAAAAACGACGACTTTTTAAATCGATTAATCCAATGGAATCTTTCCTTACATCCTTTTTAAGTAATTTTTTTGGAGGATTCATCAAAAAAAAAAAAAAAAAATTTAAATATAAAGTGCCTTACAATCATAATAGAAATTTATTATAATGAGAAGTTGTATAATTAAAATAGTTTAAAAAAAATAAATAAATAAATAAAAAATAATATACTAGTCTCAATGAGACGTTTAGTCTGTTAAAAAAAAAGTTAGAAGAAAATACACTCAACAATATACACCGAATGTTAATCAATTATTTAATATATTATATTTTTATTAATAAAAAAAAAAAAAAAACTTTAATTTAAATATAAAGATATATTGTTTCTTTTTATATAGTTAGAAGTATGGATACACTATGTTATGTCATAATGTACCTAAAGTTAAGTGTTAACCTTAAACATATATATATATATATAAAATAAAATAATATTTAACTAAATAAATTAGTTTACTATTTTTTAAAAAATTTAAAAGGTGGAAAGGTGGAAAGGTGTTAATAAAAAATATATATAAAAATAAAAAAAAAAATCCAATAATTTCAATGATTTCAATGATTTCAATGATGTTTCCTTTTCTTCATCAGAGTAAAAATCTTGTTTCATACCATTCCATGTCAAATCTATTTTCATTTTTATAAAAAAATAAAATAAAATAAAATAAAATAAAATAAAATAAAATAAAATAAAATAAAATAAAATAAAATAAAATAAAATAATATAATATAAAATAAAATAAAATAAAATAAAATAAAATAAAATAAAATAAAATAAAATAAAATAAAATAAAATAAAATAAAATAAAATAAAATAAAATAATATAAAATAAAATAAAATAAAATAAAATAAAATAAAATAAAATAAATATTGAATATGAATATAAGTACAGATTGAATAAAATAAAATAAAATAAAATAAAATAAAATAAAATAAAATAAAATAAAATAAAATAAAATAAAATAAAATAAAATAAAATAAAATAAAATAAAATAAAATAAAATAAATAGTAGAAATATGAATATAAAGTACAGATTTAATAAAATAAAATAAAATAAAATAAAATAAAATAAAATAAAATAAAATAAAATAAAATAAAATAAAATAAAATAAAATAAAATAAAATAAAATAAAATAAAATAAAATAAATAGTAGAAATATGAATATAAAGTACAGATTTAATAAAATAAAATAAAATAAAATAAAATAAAATAAAATAAAATAAAATAAAATAAAATAAAATAAAATAAAATAAAATAAAATAAAATAAAATAAAATAAAATAAAATAAAATAAAATAAAATAAAATAAAATAAAATAAAATAAAATAAAATAAAATAAAATAAAATAAAATAAAATAAAATAAAATAAAATAAAATAAAATAAAATAAAATAAAATAAAATAAAATAAAATAAAATAAAATAAAATAAAATAAAATAAATAGTAGAAATATGAATATAAAGTACAGATTTAATAAAATAAAATAAAATAAAATAAAATAAAATAAAATAAAATAAAATAAAATAAATAGTAGAAATATGAATATAAAGTACAGATTTAATAAAATAAAATAAAATAAAATAAAATAAAATAAATAGTAGAAATATGAATATAAAGTACAGATTTAATAAAATAAAATAAAATAAAATAAAATAAAATAAAATAAAATAAAATAAAATAAATAGTAGAAATATGAATATAAAGTACAGATTTAATAAAATAAAATAAAATAAAATAAAATAAAATAAAATAAAATAATATAAAATAAAATAAAATAAAATAAAATAAAATAAAATAAAATAAAATAAAATAAAATAAAATAAAATAAAATAAAATAAAATAAAATAAAATAAAATAAAATAAAATAAAATAAAATAAATATTGAATATGAATATAAGTACAGATTGAATAAAATAAAATAAAATAAAATAAAATAAAATAAAATAAAATAAAATAAAATAAAATAAAATAAAATAAATAGTAGAAATATGAATATAAAGTACAGATTTAATAAAATAAAATAAAATAAAATAAAATAAAATAAAATAAAATAAAATAAAATAAAATAAAATAAAATAAAATAAAATAAAATAAAATAAAATAAAATAAAATAAAATAAAATAAATATTGAATATGAATATAAGTACAGATTGAATAAAATAAAATAAAATAAAATAAAATAAAATAAAATAAAATAAATATTGAATATGAATATAAGTACAGATTGAATAAAATAAAATAAAATAAAATAAAATAAAATAAAATAAAATAAAATAAAATAAAATAAAATAAAATAAAATAAATAGTAGAAATATGAATATAAAGTACAGATTTAATAAAATAAAATAAAATAAAATAAAATAAAATAAAATAAAATAAAATAAAATAAATAGTAGAAATATGAATATAAAGTACAGATTTAATAAAATAAAATAAAATAAAATAAAATAAAATAAATAGTAGAAATATGAATATAAAGTACAGATTTAATAAAATAAAATAAAATAAAATAAAATAAAATAAAATAAAATAAAATAAAATAAAATAAAATAAATAGTAGAAATATGAATATAAAGTACAGATTTAATAAAATAAAATAAAATAAAATAAAATAAAATAAAATAAAATAAAATAAAATAAATAGTAGAATATTAAATATAAAGTACAGATTGAATAAAATAAAATAAAATAAAATAAAAATTAATAATAATAATAGTAATAATAATAGATAAATAAACATGAGAATAGAGAATAAAGAATAGAAAAAAAAATAGAAAAAAGGTAAAAAAGATAAAATGAAGATAGAAAAGTTTAGAAAAGTTTAAAAGGGTAATATAAAATGAAGGTAAAAAAAAATTCAAATAAAATAAATTCAAAAAAATAAATTCAAATAAAATATATCCAATTAAAATAAATTCAAATAAAACAAAATAAAAAAAAAATAATAATAATCAAATATCCATATCCTATAGTTACATTAATAGGATATGATGACAGAGAGTATTGTATTTTATTTCATAATCAAAAAAGAAATAATTTTGAAAAGGAAAAAAAATTTAAAAATTTTAAAAAAAATTTTTACTATAATAATTATAATAAAATTGAATTAAAATAAAACAAAAAAAATTATATATATTATATATATAATTTTTTTTTATATTATTTAATAAGGAACAAAAAAAAAATAAAATTATTAATACTAATTTTTTTTTTTTTTTTCATTAAAGCTTCTTTTTTTTTTTTTTTTTTTTTTTTTTTATTTTAAGCTTTTTTCTTTTCTTTTATTTTTTTTTATTATTTTAAACTTTTTTTTTTTTTTTTTTTTGGAATATAATGTTTAATTCTTTTAATCAATTATAAGTTTATATTCATTTTATTTATTTTTATTTATTTATTTATTTAAGACATTAAAAAAATATAATATATATATATATATTTTTTATTTCTTCAATAGGTTTAAGTTATATTAATTGTACAAGGGAAAAAAAAAAAAAGAGGGGACACATTTGTTTAAAATAAATAAAAAAGACAAATAAATTTATAAAATATATAATAAAATTTTAAAATAGTAATAATAATTAAATAATTATAATAATAATTAAATAATTATAATAATATAATTGTAATAATAATTATAATAATGATTTTAGAAGAAAAAAAAAATAAAAATAAAATAAAAATAAAAATAAAAATTAAAATGAATATATAAGATTCTTCAAAAAAAAAAAAAAATCCTATTAAAATTATATTAAAAAGAATCATTAATGAAGATTCCTTCCATTTTTATTATTAAATGATTATTTTTATTCTAAATATTAGATTTAAAAAATATATATTTAAATTAATAAAAATAAATAAATAAATGTATATATATATAAAAGTATAATATTTAAATTTTTTTTATTAAACCTTCTTTTTTTAAAAAAATATATATATTAATTATAAAATATTTAAATTAACATTTAAAAATAAAAATAAAAATAAAAAATAAAAGTTAAATAATTTAATAGTAAAAAATTGGCTATATCAAATAAATACAATAAATAATAATTATAAAAATTTATATATATATAATTATGATTATAATCGTAATAATAATTTTAATAATAAAAATTTTTATATTTTTATTTTTTAAATTTATATATTTCTATTTTTTTCTTTTTTGTTTCTATTTTTATTTATTATTATATTTATATTGACTCTCTACTTGTAGTTGTAGGAAATAATGACATTTCAACATTAAATTATTCCATATAAGTATATATATAACCTAACTGACTGATTTTAATAATAGAACTCACTATCTTTTATATTTTATTATTAATTATTTTTTATATATGAATATTAAATATAAATTTAAAATTTTTATTTATTTTACTTTTTTTTATCTTTTTATTCGGATTTTGTGATATGGTAAATTAAATCTTTATAATAATATACTATACTATAATATATTATATGATATAATATTGTATAGTAATATATAATGTTTGGAATATTAAAATATTTAAAATGATAAATGAGAATTTTATATAGTATACAAAATTACATAGCGATATAATGACAAAAATAAAAACTATTTGATTATATATATCTATAAGAAAAGGAATTCTATATAAAAATTTTTTTATATTTTAAAAAAATTCATAATCAGTAATGTTTAAAGATAAAAATAAGAATATAATAAAACAAGTAAAAGGAAAGAATTATAATTCTCAGCAAACATTAATTCAAAAAATTAAACATAATTTAAGTAATAGTGTTACAGGAACGTTTAGTGGTACTATATTTATATCAGATTTTATTGATTTTTTAAATCTTCACATATTCAATAGGAGTTTTGATGAGATAATCGAAAAAAGATTTACCAAATTAAATATACCTATGTTATATATGATTTTCATAATTAGAAAATATTTTTTTCCTAATTTTTCAGTAGACTTTGTATCAAATGAAAAACAGGTAGATATAATTAAAAAATTATTAAAAGATTTTTTTAAAGAATCTAATAATAATTATGAAGATTATTATATGGATGTACAACGCTATAACATTACGTATAATATAATTGTACATGATAATTTTACTATTGATTTTGATACAGAACAATAAAAAATAAAAAGATAATAATTATCTCTGCTTTTTCAAAGAACATTTGAAATTCAAAAAATTACAAGTCTATATATTATCTAAATAGATAGGCATTTGTAGTTGATATTAGAAAATATTAAACTATAAAATATATAGGTATAATTTTCAATATTTTTAAAATAAAAAACAAATGAATAAAATAATATTCATTTATAAATGGGAATTGCTAATAAAAAGAATTTAATTATTCATACCAATAAAAATATTTGTAATTCTAATCAATCTAATAATACATATAATTCAGAGGTAAATGAAAGATTTAATAAATTCAAAAATATTTTAATAAAGAAAAGAAGTTAATGATGAAGGCATTGAAAATTATGTCTTTTAGATTTGTATAATAACTTAAAGGAAAAAAGTCTTAAAGATAAAAATATTATTGTACCAAGGATTATATTTTATTATTATTACTTTGATTTGCACAATATATATTAATGTGTTTATATACTCTAATTAATATTTCTTGTTTTAATTTAGTTATATTATATACATAAAAATTTAAATTATATTTTTAAAAAAATATACTAAGATTTATATATCATAATATTAAATAATATATGTAAAATGGTACATATATTTGTATATATATATTTTTTAAAAAAATAAAATATATATAACTTTAAAATTAAATATATAGATATTAATATAAAAATATTTACATTATAAATTATTCATTTTTTGAAAATAATATTTGTTAATAATAATATTATAATAATATCCTTTATAAGGAATAATTATTTAAATTTTATCATTGTATATTCCAGTAATAATTTTTGCTGATACGGAAGATAAACTATCTTCAACTCCGTATAAAATATTTTCTAAAACGCTATAAGGATCTTCAAAGGACAATTTTGAAATAAATGAGTAATCATCATTTTTCATTCCAAAACGTGACATTGGTATGATGGTATTATTCCGACACATGAAGTTAGTAAGTAATTCAATATGTTGATTATTGTAGTACGATTTATCGATATTAATAATTCGTTTTAATTGCTCTAGAATATTTTGTTTTCGAGTGTTATGATCAACTTGTTTTGAAGTACCATAAACAGTATAATGAGAACGGTCAAGATCAATATATTGATTTTCGAAAAGAGGGTCAAGATTTCTTCCGACGACTTCCACGTAAAATTCTTCTTCTCCAAGCATTTTAGAAGAGACAGTTTTTACTCCTTTAGTTCCTGTTAAAGTAATATCACTTAGTAATTTGATAATTTTTTCATATTTTATTTCAACATAATTACTATCAAGTATATAGTAATTTTCTTTTTCTTCAAACCTTAAATTATTTATTTTAAAATAATCTAATAAGCTATCGTTAGTAATATTTGATTCATTTTTAATTTCGATATGACGTTCTTCATCACTTTTATTTTGGGTATGAAAATTTTCTTCATATTTCCATTGATTTTTATTTAGTTCGTTATCACTTAAAACATATTTATCATTGTAGTCATCATCCCTTTCCAAGTTTATTACGTTATTAGGACAATTTTCTTTTACTTTATAAACATATAATATATCTTTTTCAACAACATATTCTATACCATTACTATCTAACCAGTCTAATATTTTTGAAGCTGGGTTTTTAAATTCAATATAAAGATTCTCAAGATTAAATGAAGAATCCCACTTTCCAAGAGTGTTATTAGAATCTTTTAAATATTGTTTAATAGTTTGGTGTATGATGAGAGGATGAAGTCTAGTGGTAAAAACAGTATGGGAATAAAGATAAAAACGTAAATTAAAACCGTCATAAACAACATCTAATACAATATCTTTTAAATTTATATATTTAAAACTATTTAAAATTCTTTCTTTTGAATCTTCATCATAATTTTCTGGTTTTAAATAAAATTCGACTACACTTAACTCTGTTTTATTATGAGTTATATTATACAACTCTTTCAAACCATTAATCGTATCATCATCGCCTGTAAGTTTATGAAAGTAACTCAAAGCTGATTGAGTGACTGGTTCTCCAATTGATTGAGCTGCTAGAATTCCAACATGAGTATTTGCTGCCACTTTATGTGAATTAATATGATTTATAACTTTTTTAACAAATTCATCGGGTTTAAAATTTGGTGATTTCCTTTTTTGTTCAAGAAATTTTCTAATTTTTTGAAGTAGATTTTTAATGTATACTTGAAAATGAATAAGCTCATTAGAAAATGGATTAGATATTTTGTTACAAATATAATTAATGTCTGATTCAGAAAAATATTCTTTAGTCATTTATTTTTTTTTTTTTTTTTTAAATACTTTTATTAATTTTGCTTTATGAAAACGTATATATTATAATTTTTATTTAAGAAATATAAATGTAAATAAAATTTTTACATCTATATAATAATTTTTTTTTTTTTTTGTAATTAAATTATTACGTTAAATTTAAAATAAAGATAACAATAAATAAATTTAATTTATTACACGGATTAAAGAAATCGATAAAATTATTTGATTTGATGAAATATTAGTTTTATTAAATTATAATTATAATTGTTATAATAAATAAATAAATAAATAAAAAAAAAAAAAAAAAAAAAAAAAAAAAAAAAAAAAAAAAAAAAAGAGAGAAAGAAAAGGATTTTTCTTTTAAAATTATAAATAATATACTAATAATTACTAATAACTTTAAAGTTTTTTTTTTTTTTTTTTAAATATAAATAAAATTATATAAAATATAGTTTTATAATAATAAAATGATAGTATAGAATAAGAAAAGATAGAATTTAGATAATATTATAATTATCATTAAAAATAATTAAAAATAAAATAAATAAAATTTAAAAAAAAAAAAAAAAAAAAGAGAGAGAGAGAGAGACGCCACAATTTAAACTTAATGAATTAATGAAACTAGGCTAAATGTTAATGAAGAAAAATTTTATTTATATGTATATAAAATATATCTTTTTTTTCTTTTTTTTTTTTTTAATTAGATAATTAGAATAAATTTTAAAATAAATAGAAATTTTTATATTAAAAATTAAATTATTTAAAATTAAAAAATTAAAAAAAAAAAAATCTGTAAATTGTTATATATATTATAAAAAATAAAAAATAATTAAAAAAAAAAAATTAAGCTTTTTTTAATTTTTAATATATGAGTAATTAAAGATATAAAATAAATAGTAGGATTGATAAAAAAAAAAAAAAAAAAAACTGTATCTGTCGCTAATTAAATATAAAAAAAATATAAAAAAAATAAAAATAAAAAAATATTAAAAATAATATAATAATAAAATTTAAAAAATCAATTAAAAAAATTTTTTTTTATATTTTTAAATAATTATTAGTCAATCCATCAAAAATTATTAGGTTATACTTTATCATGGAAAAATAAAAAATAAAAAATATATAAAAAAAAAAAGGAAAAAGTAAATAATTACTTATAATTAGATAGAAATTTAAAATTATAATTCTATTTATAATAATAATAAATATTTTATCAATGTTTATCTATTTTATTTTAATACTAATTTTATGGCATATTCAATTTTTTTTTTAAAAAAAAAAATAAATTTAATAAATTCAATAATTAAAAAAGCTTAATTTCAATCTTGATATTATTTTTTTTTCTTAAAAAATATATATAAATTATATATAATATATCAAATTATTCAATTTAATAATTTCATCTATTATATATGTATTGATTTTATTGTATAGAACATCTCTTTTTTTTTTATTTATTAATATTTATTATTATTTCTTATTTACATAAAGTTTATTTAAATGTTAGATTTACAAGAAAAAAAAAAAAAAAAAGAATCATTGAAATGCAACAATAATTTTTTTTCTGTAATTTCATGTAACAGCTGATATACATTAAAATAAAAAAAAAAGTATAATGTAATAAAAATAATAATATGTTTACTGCAAAATTATTAAAATATAATATAAAAGTATAAATTAATAATATAAAGTATAAAATAAAATTAAATCTGTAACAAAAAATAAAGTATATAATAATAATAATAAAAAAAAAAAAAAAAAAAAAAAAAAAAAAAAAAAAAAAAAATTTAAATATAAAGTGCCTTATAATCGTAATAGAAATTTATTATAATGAGAAGTTATATTATTAAAATAGTTTAAAAAATAAATAAATAAATAAATAAAAAAAAAATAATAATAATAATAATAATAATATGCTAGTCTCAACTCAATGAGACGCTTAAATCTGTTAAAAAAGAAGTTAGAAGAAAATACACTCAACAATATAAACACAGAATGTTAATCAATTATTTATTATATTATATTTTTATTAATAAAAAAAAAAAAAACATCAATTTAAATATAAAGATATATTATTTCTTTTTATATATAAGTATGGATACACTATGTTATGTCATAATGTACCTAAAGTTAATTGTTAACCTTAAACATATATATATACATATATATATAAAGTAAAATAATATTTAACTAAATAAATTATTTTACTATTTTTTAAAAATTTAAAAGGTGGAAAGGTGGAAAGGTGGAAAGGTAGTAAAAATATATATATATATATATATATAAAAATAAAAAAATCCAATAATTTCAATGATTTCAATAATTTTTCCTTTTCTTCATCAGAGTAGAAATCTTGTTTCATACTATTCTATGTCAAACTTATTTTATTGGATGTTATTTCAACACAATTATATTTAATATATACCTTTCATTTTAGTAAATTTCATTATTTATTATATAATAAAATAAAATCATAACCATCATGTTCTTGAAAAGATTCTTTTTACTTTTGATATATTTTTAATTACATCACTTTTTGTATTAATTTTATCAGAAAATGATTTATTATGATTTACTAAATTTATTTTAACATTTAAATTACTATTATTTATAATGGAAATACTAGTTTCTGGTGCATTTTTCAAAGAAATTGAAACTTTACTTTTCAAATTATTGTAGCCATTATATATTTCTATGAATAACTGATTCAGGAACATTACCTGATAATTTTACTACTTCATTCTTTTTATTCATACACATATTTCCTAAATCTTTAGTAATTCCACTTACTTGTTCTGTATTTGGATTATTTTTACTTAATATGTTGCTCAATTTACTGAATAATGTAACTATATTTTAATTTTTTAATATCAATATTTTTTTTTAAGTTACCTCTTGATATGATATTATTTACAATATCTATCTTTCTCTTTGTTCATGAGTTTCTAAATACTTGATATCATTATTTTTAATATCACCTAAACATCTTCATTAATTTCTTTTATTTTATCGGCATCTCTATACGATGGTGTAATGTATGTTCCATTAATTTATAATCCATTCTATACCCCCGTATTTAAATCGGATAATTGACTAGGTGTGTCTTTTTCTATAATTTTTCTCGACGCCTCACTTCTGGAATTAACCTTTTCATTAAACATATTCTCAAAATCATGTTGACTTATTATATATATACCGTATTTTTATTAAACGTATAAGATTGGGCATCTTTATTATTAGTTCTTATATGTTCTTGTATTGTTCTATTAACATTTAACCCTAAAGTCATCTGGATTATTTCTCATAACTCCTTCTACAACCTTATTATATTTAGATGTAGACATATATATTAGTCTTCTATATAATTTTATATCATTAGGAATATAAATATATAATTCACATCTAATGCTTTCTCTTCACTCAGAATTAATTTAGTACTAACTAATTCATTATAACCACTTATTAATTCGATAAGATGAGCTCCTTCCTCAAAATGACCTTTAGATTCATCCAAATTTTTTTAAAATTTTCTATTTTTTTCATTAATTATTCTATTTATATCTCTTATTTTTTTTTCCATCATTAATTCTTCTTCTGCTTCATTACCATTTATTTCAAACATGTTATCTTTTAAAGCATCGAAATATTTTTTTTTTTTTTACATACATCGTAGATTTTTGGATCGTTCATTATAAATTCATAAACATTTCCTACTTTTCCTACAATATGATCCATTGTTAATACATTTGATGATTTGACTTCGGACTTTTTAAATCCATTAATCGTAATCTTTAAATCTATTTAAATCTTTCGTTGACATCTTCATCAATTGGATAATTAGATTTCAACAATGTATTTAATGCTTCCTTTACCGAATAAATGGTTTGTGAATTATTAAGGAAACCTTCTCTTCCATTGTTATTTCTATCAAATACTTCTTCAACTTCACTTACTTTATCGTATATATCTAATAATTTTTCTTTATATTCTTGTCTAGTTTCCTCACTGCCTAATACAGTCTAATTCCTTTAATTTATTTGTAATATATTTCTATTTCGTATGTTTTATCATCATCTAATTTTTTTATCACTTAAATCCACATTATAAACAATATTTATATTACTTAAAATCTTGATCGTCATCATTAAATAATTGCGTTATATTCTTTAGAATTTCATCTAATTTATCTGTAACAAATTTAGATTTTCTGTATCGGCTTTCATTCTTATAGTTATTGATTTTGGTTATTTTGTTACCTTTGCTATCTACGATCTCTTCCATGTTTTTTAAACATGTTGATTCAACATTTGATTATATAATTTATTTATTTATATTATCTAATTTATTCATATCTAAATCTCTAATGAATTCGTGACTTTTATAATTAGAATTCATATATCTGTAATTAAGACCATTAATCACCTCATTCATATCAGTAATGAATTTTTCAACTATCTTCCTTAGTAATTGCCCCTGAATTTTCAAAGCTATTTAATAAAGTTTCAATCACATTTAATAATGTTTCAGCTCCATCACATTATTCACCGGGACTACTTATACTAGTTTCATCGTCTTTTAATTTTAATATTTTCTGAATCATACTTTTTTAAGGTTTTGTAATGAGCTAATTAATTTCTTTTCTACATCAAAACTTCCAGTTATATATGTTTTTTTGTTAAACAGGTTTTACTTTCTGTACATTTAGATCTTTCATTTTTAATATCTTTAATTCCATTTTTGTAAAATTTAACGATTCTCTCACATTATTATATCTTGACTGGTACTCATTATCATCTGTATAATGAATCATTCCTTCTTTTTCATTATATATAATTCTTTTCCTAATATTATATTTGAATAGGTATTTTAATAAATCTAAATCATAATCATCTAATTTACCATTTTCATGCCGATAAGTTATTAATTTTAATGCAAAATCTTTCACAGGAGCATCATTCATATCATCATTTTCTGATTTAATTTTCATCTTTTCATGACTAACTATATCAGATCTTACAACATTCATATTATATTTTTCCATTATTTTTAACTCCATATTTTTTTTTCAATAATTTCGTTGTCTGAAATATCGTTAAATTCTTCATTACTTAAAGCATAATCATCAGGAGTTAGTAATGTTCCATCTGTTTTCTCTATATCATATCCACATTCTGCTAAAAATCCTATACTATATTTTTCAATATATTCTTTATTTTTTTTGCTTTAATTTTTTTTCCATTTCATTCTTATTATTATTATTAGTATTTAAAATATCTAATTCTTCGTATGAAAATTCACTTCCACTACCATTAGCATCATCATTAAGTTTATATTCTCCATTTTCGAGTTCATTTAATGTTAAATGCATTAAAGGTTCGTTTATTTTCATCATCATTGATAATTTATGGATGATTTATCACAATATTATCTTAATCTTGACTAATATGTGAAACAACATTGAAAGATAATTTTTCCGTTTTTCGAAAAATAATTATGACATCTAGTATTTTTTTTATACAATGAATTGCCATAGCTTTATATAAGTCTTCATCTTTACTAAATTCTTCTGGAATATTAGAACTCCAATATGATTTTATGTCATCAGGTAATTCATTAAATTTATCAACATCTATATTTCCAACACTATTAAATAAACAATGTAAATGCATGATCTAAATAATCATTAGTAGCTAGGTGAAAATATATATCATCAGGTGTTATATCATAATTTTTTATAATTACCATCTTCAAGAATATTATATGGGTTAAGAATATGTGTCATTGCATTGTTACCTTTAACAGTATCCATAGGATCTTTATCAAAATACGTTTCTCCATTATTTTCATCATAAAAGTTTCTAAATTGTTCGGCATATTTTACAATAGCAATATCATATAATTGACTAAATTTATTATCAAGTTCTTCCCCTTCTAAATTTTTTAAACTTGGAATAATATCTTTAATATTCAATTGTTTTTCTTCTCCATCAACTAATACAGTCACAGAAACTGGAACTAAATTACCTCTTGCATCACTTTTTTTAATTAACCTTCCATTTTCTCCAGCAGTCAAAATTACAAATGCTATTTTTTATCAGAAAATTCATTATAATTTGTATTCTTTAAAGAATTAATGTTAAGATCATTGAAAGCAAGAGTTAAATCTTTGTCGGAACTGGATTCATTACGATTTATTAATTCGTTACTTAATTTTACTTTTTCAATATTATTATTATTATTATTATTATTATTATTATTATTATTATTATTATTATAATTATTATTATTAATATTATTATTATTATTATTATTATTATTATTATAATTATTATTATTATTATAATTATTATTATTATTATTATTATTATTATTATTATTATTATAATTATTATTATTATTATTATTATTATTATTATTATTATTATTATTATTATTATTATTATTATTATTATTATTATTATTATTATTATTATTATTATTATTATTATTATTATTATTATTATTATTATTATTATTATTATTATTATTATTATTATTATTATTATTATTATTATTATTATTATTATTATTATTATTATTATTATTATTATTATTATTATTATTATTTATTATTGTTGTTGTTGTTGTTGTTACTAGATGTATAATCTTTAACATTAATATTATTAGTTAATGAATTTAGATTTTTAACTAATTTTAGAAATTTAATAATCTTATGCTTTAGACTTTTTTAATGAATTATAATTATTTATTTCTTCTTCTTTTACTTTTACAAATTCTTTAAGTTCATTAATATTATTAAATGTTTCTTCAACTAGCGATTCATCTATGCTATTTTTAATATTATCTTCAAATCCATTAAGTATAGCTTCTTTTACTTCATCGGATACATCATTAGATTTTAATGCATCAACAAGACATATTTCCTATATATCTTCATTTATGATTAAATTATCTTCAGATGGCATAACTTCCACATTATTTTCTTCATTTCCTAGTTTATTATTAATTTCATTAGTAATTTTTGATACTAATTCACTGTTATCACTTGGTTCACCTTTCGTATATAACTCATAAATCATTAATATTTTGTAATTCTTTAATATCGTCTGCAACATTCTTTAATTCATTTTTTATTCAATATTTCTGAATTTTTTAATTTCATTAACAAGATTGATCAATAGATTCTTCTGTATTTTCCGAATCTCCAATGCTTTTGGAATCAATTCTTAAGTCGGAATTTTCTTTATCATTTTTAGCACTTATTTTTTGTTCTTTAGATTTTCCCAAGATCTTTTTTAATTTATTTAAAACTTTTAATAATATTTCCATAAAGTATTTTGATTTTGAATCTTTATTATAATTAACAATATTTATATCATTTATTTCATTTAAATTCATTTCTATTAAAATCCGCAAAGTCATATAAAATTTTTGTTAAATTTAATACATTATTCTCATTTACTTTTGTATATTTTATTGTTTGAATCCGATATCATTCCTTTGTATCCGTTTAAAATTTCATTAATATTAATTCACTTTTTGTTCACGTTCTTCTTCATTAAATTTATTACAATGTTCTTTATACAAAATCAAATATACTATTCCAAAAATCAACAAAATCTTTGTAAATATTGTCATTAACTGGATAATATATTTCTTTATTTATCGATGAATCAAATAATCCAATAGGTTGTCCACCAACATTAGTTGTTAAAAATTTAATAATATCATATTTGTCTATTATATTGTCTTGATTTTCACAATCATTATTAAAATATTTTTTTTTATATGTTTGCATTGCTAAATTATAAATTCTATCATATTCTTGTTCAACCCTTGTTGTGGTTGCTTTTTACATTTCCATTTCTATATCCATTATTCCATGCACTTGTTAATGATTGAATAATAAAAGATATATCTTCAGTATTAGGAGGAGGAGGATTGTTTTGTTATTGTTATTAGGATTATTAGGATTATTAGGAGGAATATAAGTATTATCTACTGATAACCATCCATTTCTATTAGACGCAAGTTTACCATAATTAATCAGCTACAGCTAATATTAATGTTGATAGTTCTTCATTACCATAATTATAAAATATTACAATATATCAGATTAATATAACTTAATAAAAAAAAAAAAATAACTAAATGAAAATACTTTCATTTTTAATAATTTTATTAAAATAAATAAAATAATTAATCATTTTAAAAAAAAAAAAATATTAAAATAAATAAAATAATTAATCATTTTAAAAAAAAATATTAAAATAAATATTATACTTAAATGTTACTTTTAAAAAATAACTACTATTTTTATTAAATTATGAACATTATTTTATTAAATGTTTCTAAATATATATATATATTTATAATATAAACCAAATTTAATTTTTATAAATAAAATAACTATTAAATAATTCATGTGGAGTATTTACTAATAATTTATATATTTTACGAATATATTTTGAATTACTATATGAATCATTTAAAACTATTTTATTATTTCTTAATTCATTTCCAAAAACTTTGTAGTCATAATACATTGATACATGTATAATAAATCTACTAGAATTATTATATATTAATGAAACTATATAACACATTTTTATTACAAATAATTCATAATAACTATTTATTTCTATATCTAAATTGAGTATAGAATTTGGATCTCTTAGTATTCTATCAACTTTTTTTATAATTAGTCAGAAAATTTATAATAGATCGAAGACTTTTAATATTTATATTTTTATATAGATCAGCATTATTAAAATAATAATATTTTTTTTCCACGGTATTTTTTTCCACGGTATTGCGGATTAATTATTTTAATTAATTGCTCATTAGTATTATAAATACAATTCATTCCTCCTTCAACTATATAATCTTCAGTATCATCTATCCTTTTTATCACCAATAATCTCATAATTTAATACTTTATTTAAATCAATACCATATTTCATTATTAAATTGTTATTTTCATCTCGCTTAACAATATCAAACAATTTTAAACCTTCATTTGTAAATACACTATTTACAAATTCATATACATAATTATTATCACATTTATAATATAAACTATTTTTTTTTATATAGTTTATTTGAAAAATATTTAATAGAGTTTAAGGAATAAATAAATGGAAGTTTAACATAACTTGAATTACCGTCGTATTATAATATTATATTTTTTAATTACATCAGAACAATAATTTAATGTGGTTATATCTCTTCCATAATCCATAATCATATAGTCAATTATATTTCTAATAGTAATACGACTATTTATATTCATATCTATATAATTATCTAATAAATGCTTATGAACATTAGAATAAAAATATTTAAATATTTCAAAAGATATATTAGCTAAAGCGTTCTGTTCCAAAGGATCACCAAAAAAAATAAAACAAAAACTTTAGTATATATATAGGAATAATTATATAAAAATAATAAAAAAAAAAAATTAAAATAACGTTTATTTTGAATTAAACAAATTAAAAAAGCATCATCTTTTTCTTTTAAAAGTTCATCAATTAAATATTTATTTACAATTATTAAATCATAAACTTCAAAATTACTAATATTTCCCAAATCATCCATAATATCTTGCTGGCTTATTTTTTTTGCACCAAAATTTTAAACGCTCATACTGCTTTTTATTATTTATCATATATAATTGATTGGTAATAATACTTATATCGACAACATATTCATGATCTTTTATTGATTTATAATTTAATAATGGTTTTTCCAAAAATATTCCTTGCTTTGCAATATTCAATAATTTTTCTGGATCACATTCCCCATTTAATTCTTTATAAAAATCTTTAGTATTCTCTTCAAAAGTTTTTGACATTTTTATTAAACTTATTAAAAATAAATAAGTATTTTATTTATTTATTTATTTATTTATTTATTTATTTATTTATTTATTTATTTATTTATTTATTTATTTATTTATTTATTTAAGACATTAAAAAAATATAATATATATATATATATATATATTTTATTTCTTCAATAGGTTTAAGTTATATTAATGGGACAAGGGAAAAAGAAAAAGGGGGGACACACTTGTATAAAATAAATAAAATAAATAAAAAAGACAAATAAATTTATAAAATATATAATAAAATTTTAAAATAGTAATAATAATTAAATAATTATAATAATAATTAAATAATTATAATAATAATAAAATAATTATAATAATAATATAATAATTATAATAATAATATAATAATTGTAATGATAATTATAATAATGATTTTAGAAGAAAAAAAAATAAAAATAAAATAAAAATAAAAATAAAAATTAAAATGAATATATAAGATTCTTCAAAAAAAAAAAAAAAAAATCCTATTAAAATTATATTAAAAAGAATCATTAATGAAGATTCCTTCCATTTTTATTATTAAATGATTATTTTTATTCTAAATATTAGATTTAAAAAATATATATTTAAATTTATAAAAATAAATAAATAAATGTATATATATATAAAAGTATATATATTTAAATTTTTTTTTATTAAACCTTCTTTTTTTTTAAAATATATATATTAATTATAAAATATTTAAATTAACATTTAAAAATAAAAATAAAAATAAAAAATAAAAGTTAAATAATTTAATAGTAAAAAATTGGCTATATCAAATAAAATACAATAAATACTAATTATAAAAATTTATATATATATAATTATGATTATAATCGTAATAATAATTTTAATAATAAAAATTTTTATATTTTTATTTTTTAAATTTATATATTTCTATTTTTTTCTTTTTTATTTCTATTTTTATTTATTATTATATTTATATTGACTCTCTACTTGTAGTTGTAGGAAATAATGACATTTCAACATTAAATTATTCCATATAAGTATATATATAACCTAACTGACTGATTTTAATAATAAAGATCACTATCTTTTATATTTGATTATTAATTATTTATATATATATATTCGTTTATTAAATTATAATTGTTATAATAAATAAATAAAAAAAAAAACTAAAAAAACTAAAAAAAAAAAGCTAAAAAAAAAAAAAAAAAAAGAAGAGAGAAAGAAAAGGATTTTTCTTTTAAAATTATAAATAATATACTAATAATTACTAATAACTTTAAAGTTTTTTTTTTTTTTTTAAATATAAATAAAATTATATAAAATATAGTTTTATAATAATAAAATGATAATATAAGAAAAGATAGAATTTAGATAATATTATAATTATCATAAAAATATTTAAAAATAAAATAAATAAAATTTAAAAAAAAAAAAAAAAAAGAGAGAGAGAGAGACGCCACAATTTAAACTTAATGAATTAATGAAACTAGGCTAAATGTTAATGAAGAAAAAATTTTTTTATATGTATATAATATATATCTTTTTTTCTTTTTTTTTTTTTTTTAATTAGATAATTAGAATAAATTTTAAAATAAATAGAAATTTTTATATTAAAAATTAAAATATTTAAAATTAAAAAATTAAAAAAAAAAATCTGTAAATTGTTATATATATTATAAAAAATAAAAAATAATTAAAAAAAAAAAAAAAAAAAAATTAAGCTTTTTTTAATTTTTAATATATGAGTAATTAAAGATATAAAATAAATAGGAGGATTGATAAAAAAAAAAAAAAAAAAAAAACTGTATCTGTCGCTAATTAAATATAAAAAAAATATAAAAAAAATAAAAATAAAAAAATATTAAAAATAATATAATAATAACATTTAAAAAATCAATTAAAAAAATTTTTTTTTATATTTTTAAATAATTATTAGTCAATCCATCAAAAATTATTAGGTTATACTTTATCATGGAAAAATAAAAAATAAAAAATATATAAAAAAAAAAAAAAAAAAAAAAAAAAAAAAAGTAAAAAATCGCTTATAATTAGATAGAAATTTAAAATTATAATTCTATTTATAATAATAATAAATATTTTATCAATGTTTATCTATTTTATTTTAATACTAATTTTATGGCATATTCAAATTTTTTTTTTTTTTAAAAAAAAAAAAAAAATAAATTTAATAATTAAAAAAGCTTAATTTCAATCTTGATATTATTTTTTTTTTAAGAAAAAAATATATATATATATATAATATATATCAAATTATTCAATTTAATAATTTCATCTATTATATATGTATTGATTTTATTGTATAGAACATCTCTTTTTTTTTTTTTTATTAATATTTATTATAATTTCTTATTTACATAAAGTTTATTTAAATGTTAGATTTATAAGAAAAAAAAAAAAAAGAATCATTGAAATGTAACAATAATTTTTTTTCTGTAATTTCATGTAACAGTTGATATACATTAAAATAAAAAAGTATAATGTAATAAAAATAATAATATTTTACTGCAAATTATTAAAAATAATATAAAAGTATAAATTAATAATATAAAGTATAAAATAAAATTAAATCTGTAACAAAAAATAAAGTATATAATAATAATAATAAAAAAAAAAAAAAAAAAAAAAGCATATAACTAAATAAAGCATAAAAAAAAAAAAAAAAAAAAAAAAAAAAAAAAAAAAAAAAAAAAAAAAAACATAGAATAAAATACATTATAAAAATAATAATGAAATAAAGTATATTATTCTAATTATTATTATTATTATTTTTAAATAATGTTTAATAATATTTATAAAATAGTATAGAAAAAAATAAAATAAAACAAAAGCATTCATAATAAATGCTATCCTATATAGAATGTATGGAATAATGATGATGATGAAGTATGGAAGGAAGTGTTTTAATGAAAAAAACTCCTCAAATAATTTATATAAAATTTAATTTAAAAATAAAAAGAAATAAATAAAACTATTTATATATAAATATAAAAAAAAAATTTTTAATAGTCATTAATAAAATAAAATAAAAAATATATATATCTATATTTAGATATTTTGACAATTAGGGTCTATTGTATTTTATTTCATTTTTCCTTTTTTTTTCTTTTTTTTTTTTTAATTTTAATTTTATTTTTTTTTTTTTATTATTATTTTAATATAATATAAAAAAAAATTAAAATATTTCTTTTTCTATATTTAATTAAAAATAATAATAAGTGAATGAATAAATGAATATTAAATAAATAAATATACAAATTAATTTAAACTTAATTGATTATCGTCTTAAGTATACCTTGAATTATCTTTACTATTATTGTTGTTAATTGTAAATATAATATTTTTATTATTATTATTATAAATACAATTTATTATTATTATTATTTGTCATGATTATTAAAATGTTTTAAAATGTATGTTAATCTACTTTTTTTTAAAAAAAAAAAATTAAATGTTTATTTATATTATATATATTATCTTTATTTATGTATTATAAAAAAATATATAATAAATAATATATATATTATTTATTTATTTTATCTATTTAAATAGTTTTATTTTATATTTTAAAAATACTATAAATATTAAAAGAGCTTTATTATTTTTAATAGAAATGTATTAAATTTTTAGGGGATAAAATAAATAAATAAATAAATAAATAAAAATACGAATAATAAATTAAATTAAAAAAAAAAAAAATTTTAGTTTAATTATCTAATTAATAGAAATGTATCATCCATCAATTCAATTAAGAGATTTCTTTAATTTATCTCTCTAGTTTTATTTATTTATTTATTTATTATTGTTAATATTTATTTATTTACTTTTTTATATTATTACAAGTTATTATTTATTTATTTATTTATTTATATCATTACAGTTATTTATTTATTTATTTACTTTTTTATTTATATTTTTATTAAAAAAATTAAAAGATAAATAGATAAAAGATATTTATAAAATAAATATATATCTATAATTTTATTATTTTATATATATTTATTTTTATTTTATTATTTCAAAAATAAAAAAAAAAAAAAAAAAAAAAAAAACTTTTTTTATATATATTTTCTTTATAGCATTTATTAAATGATAATAATAATAATAATAATAATAATAAGATAAAATAAAATAATTAAAAAAAGCAACAAAAAAAAAAAAAAAATAAAATAAATGTAATATCTCAACGAAATATATATAAATATATATATTTTCTTTTTTTAACTCTTCTCCTCACTAATAAATAAAGTTTATTTTTTATTTTTTATTCTTGTTTTTTAAAGGAACCTTCACATCATAATGATAAAGAAATAGATAAAATTAGTAAAATAAAAATAAAGAGCAAAACATAAAATTGGGAAAAAAAAATATAATTTATATTTAGCTTTTTTTTTTTTTCATTGAGATAATTTTTTTTTTTTTTTGATTTGATTTGGTTTAATTTATTTGTTTGTTTGTTTTTATTCGTTTTTTTTTTTTTTTTTTATTCTATGAGTAAAATTCCTATAAATCACCACATAAAAATAAATATAAAAACTTTTCATCACTTTTTTTTTTTTTTTTTCACTTTCGATTGACTTTATATATATATATAATTTAAATACATTATATTTTATATATATATATATACTTATTTTTTTTTTTTTTTATAAAAAATGATGTAATTAAATATATACAATAAATAATAAATAAAGGTTAAAAGTTTGAATTTATTAATTATTTTTTTTTCATTTATATTTATTTATTCTTTAACAACTTTTTTTTAATTATATATATATATATATATATATATATATATATATATTTTTTTTTTTTTTTTTTTGATATATCAACTTTAACCCTAATTTTTTCAAGTAAAAAAAAAAATTTTTTTTTAAATGAAAAATGTAATTATTAAATAGGTGGTTTATATTTATTTAATTACTAATTATTATTTTTTTCATTATTACTATTATTACTTATTATTATTTATTTATTATTATTATTTTCATTATTATTATTATTACTTATTATTTATTCATTATAATTGATTATTATTATTATTGATTATTATTGATTATTATTGATTATTGATTATTATATGGATTTAATTCAAAAAAATTTTTAATTATTTTTAATTTAAAACGATGGATAATGTTATGCATTTGGGTAAAAGCAATCTTATAATTAAATGAATAAATGAATTAATAAATAGATAAATAAATACATAAAATAAATACATAAATACATAAATAAAAATATATATAAGTGAATAAATAAATAAATAAAATATATTTTTATTTTTAAACTAAATTTAAATTTAAATTAAAATTAAAGTTTTAAAGTCATCAATGAACTAGTTTATTGATATAGAAAATAATTAAGTGGAAAAGGTATTTTGTTATGGATATAACATAGGAATAATAATATAGATAGCTATATCAATATATCAATAGCTATCTATAGAAATATTATACATTTATAGATCGATCTAAGGGAAATACGTAAATAGAGACATATCACTTTTTATCAACTTTCACACATAAATATATATATTAACATATTCATGAACATATTCACATATAAATAATTCCTATAGAGAAATACATCGATATACATTCACATGTAAATATAAATCTATATATAGATATATCATTATCATTACGTATAAAGAAATCTTCAAAATGATATAATATATAAATCCCTACATGCTATATATATTATATATATATTAAAATATTTATTTTAGCATTAATATTTCTTTGATACAGTATATAGAACTTTTCTGTTTTTTTAAAGGTAATTCATTTCATTATATTATCATTATTTAAATATTATAATAATAATAATAATAAATAATAAATAATAAATAATAAATAAATAATAAATAAATAATAAATAATAAATAATAAATAATAATAAATAATTATGTTTATAATAATTATGATAATAATAATAATAATTATAATTAATTAATTAATTAATTAATTAATTAGTGTTACATTTAATTTTTTTTTACAGCATTATTTTCATTTTTTTTTTTTTCATTTATGTATTACGTATGGAATTCTTTTACATATATATATAAATACATTGTACATATTTAATGATTATCATATCTTGTATATTTAATTTTCATATAAATACTCTTGTATCATGTATTTTATTTATTCATTTATTTTTATATATCTTATA
>JACVTC010000061.1:922500-960000 GCA_016946835.1 Neocallimastix lanati (nom. inval.)
TTACTAAATAAAAAAAAAAAAAAAAAAAAAAAAAAGATATAAAGGAAAAAAGAAAGAAAAAAAAAATTAAACTCTTCTTTATTACGATAACTACTACTAACTACTATTTAGTACTACTATTTACTACTACAACTAATGCTACTTACTACTTGCTTACTACTAACTACTTAACTCTTTGAAAGGACAAAAAAAAAAAAAAGGAAAATGGGGTGTTGAATGGAGTTTTTTTTTTTTTGAAAAGAAAGACGAATAGAAGAAGAGAAAGAAGAAGAAGAAAAAGAAAAAGGGGAAGACGGCTAACTCTTTTAAATTTTTATAGGTTACGAATGGAAGTTTAAAAACTTTGAAAATAAAATAAAATAAAATAAAATAAAAAAATGAAAAATGAATGGAAAGGAAAGGAAAGAAGGAAAAGAAGGAAAAGAAGGAAAAGAAGGAAAAGAAGGAAAAGAAGGAAAGAAATATAAAGAAAGAAAGAAAGAAAGAGGGATTAAAATTCTATCATCCTTCACCACCAAGAAAAAAGAATTGTTGAATCAAGTATTAAAAGCCAAAAAGAAGAAAAATGATCATATTAAAAAAAAAAAAAGAAGAGATTAAGAAGAAAGAAAGAGAAAGAGAGAAAGAAAGATAAAGTTTATATTATATATATATTTACCTATGAAAAAAAAAATTAAAAAAAAAAAATTAGATATATATATGTATATCTATAAACATTTTTTTATCTATGTATTTTTAATGAAGGAATATAGATATATATAGGAATAGATGTATTATGTATAATAGATAATATTATATACATATTATTAGGATTTATTGATATATTTACAAGTATATAAATATATGTAATATGTATGTATATGTATGTATATATGTATGTATTTTTTATTTTTTATTTTTTTTTTTTTTTTTTGATTTGTTTTTTGTTATTACTTGTGATGCATTTTTTAAATTATTTTTTTTTTTTTTAAGGCTTAGAAAAAAAAAAATAAAAAAAAATTTTTTTTTTTTTAATTTTTTTTTTTTTTTTCATTATGTAGTTTTAAAATCATCATCCTTTTAGAAGGATTAAAAAGATGATTAAAAAGAGATAAAAAAAAAAAAAGAGATAAAAAAAGAGAGATTATAATAATTTTTTTTATTATCAAAGTTCATTATAGTATATATATTTTTATTTATTATTTATTTATTAAATTTAATTTTTTTTATTATTTTTTTTTTTTTCAAAGGCAAAAAATTTAAAGAGTAAAAAAGAGTTTTTTTTTTTTTTTGAGTAGTAAATAAAAGGAAAAAAAGGGAGGGGGGATATGGAGAAAAAAAATGGATAAATCCATAGATAAATAATACCTTTTTTTTTTCATCTCCATTACCCCCCAAAAAATAGAGAAAAAAAAAAAAAAGTTTGGCAAATAGAATAAAAAATGGTTTAAAAAAAAAATTGGTTTAAAATTTTGTAAATTTTTTTATAGACACAACAAAATCGACAACAAAAAAATAAACATGAATAATAATTTATTTATATTTATTATTTTTATTTATTTGTTATTTTTTTTTTTTTTTTATATTTTAGAAAAAGACTTTTACATTTTATTATTGAGTATTTTAAATCATTATTGATTATTTTTTTTTTTTTTTTAATATCTATTTTTATTTTATTATTGATTATGGATTATTGTTTATTTATTATTTTTTTTTTTTTAATTACAAATTTTATTTTTTTAAAAGGTATTATTTTTTTCTTTCCTTTTTTTTTAAAAAAGAGGGTAGATCTACGTGAACAACAGATAGATTTTTTTTTTTTTTTGATTTTTGTTTTTTTAATTTTGAAGGTTTTTTTTTTTCTTTGCTTTTTTTTTTTTTTTTAATTTATAATCTATATTTATTTATTTATTTATTTTAAATTTTCTTTACTTTTTTGTTTTAAATAAAATATGTAATAAAAAAAATTTATTTATTTTTATTTTTTTATATTATATTATATTATAATTATTAATATTTTTATTATTATTATTAATTATTATTAAAAATAAAAAATAGATAATATTAATATAAATAAAAAAAAACGTTTTATTATAGAATATATATATATATAATATTTACTTTTTAAATTTTTTTTTTCAAAAAAAATTATATATAAAAAATAAAAGATAAAAAAATTAATTTAAATTGAAATTAAACTATGTTTTTCATTTTTCCTATTTTTTTTCTTATAATATTATCTTTTTCTTTTTTTATTTTTTTTTTCTTTCTTAGATTTTAATAAATATTAAAAATTTTTTGACAAAGTTTTTTTACTATTTCTTTTTTTACTTTTTCTTTCTTTCTTTTTTTTTTTGTTTGCTGAGTTAATTATGAAGAAGGTACTGATGTTTTTATTTTCTTTACTCTTTTTTATAAATACTTTATATATTCGATATTTAAATAGTGGTTTGTTTAAATATATTATATATAATCTTTTTTATGTTTATTTTAAATTTTCAATTTCTTAAATTATAAAAATAATAAATAATTGAAAAAAAAAAATATAGAAAAATTATGGCTTATTTACTTTAAAAAAAAAGGAATAACTTAAAAAAATAAATATATTTAAATTTACTTTTTTTTTTAATATTATTCCCTTTTTTTTTTGATGTTTTTTAATTGTTTATATTATATATAATGAATTAGGTTTAATTTCTCTTCTCTATTTTTTTTACTTATTTAATAAAATATAAATAAATAAATAAAACTCAAAGAAAAACTAGGTATATTTTATATATAATTGTTGAATTTCATTTTAAATAATTTTTTCTTTATTTTTTCTTCTTTTTTTTTTCTTTCAATAATAAAAATAGTTTATATAATATGAATATTTAATAATAGATAAAAGTTATTGATGTGGTGTTCTTTTTTCTTGGCTTTTTTAAATTTCTTTTTTCCCTTTTCAATCGACTTTCAATTATTTTTATTTTCCCCTTCAAAAAAATATAAAAAGAAAAACTAAAATTTAATAAAATTTTTTCTTTTTATAATTTTTCCATTGAATTTTTTTTTTGTTAATTGTTTTTATAAAAAAAAAAAAGTTTTAAAAATTACAAGAAAAAAAAGCCTCTATTAATTTATATATAATTAATATAATGAAAATATTAAAAAAAGACTCTATGATTTTGTATTAAATAAAATTAATAAACTTATGATTTATTTAGATGTGTGTACAAGATTAATAATTAAAAATTCTTTTTTTGGTAATTATTACTTTTTGTGAAATGTTTTTTCTTTTAAAATTATTTCCACATATCCCATTTAAGCTTTAATACCATCATGATGATTCTTATACTTTATTAATAAATCTTTTACAAATTCAGAGGTATTTTCATATCCATCTGGATTATGTGATTGCCAATTCCAAGCATCGGCACACATTTCACTAATAGTAAACTTTGTACACCATTTTAATTCCCTGTTGGCCTTAGCTGGGCATGCAATAACTTGAGCAGCATCACCCTTACGACGGTCGACAATCTTATATGGAACAATCTTACCAGAGGCCTTATTCATACTTTCAACAACTTCTAAAACAGAATAACCTGTACCAGTACCCATATTGTAGATAAGAACACGTTCATCAATTGGGGCCTTAGCGCCAGTATGAATTTCGTCATTTTCTCTTAATTTTTCAAGAGCAGCTAAGTGACCTTCAGCAAGATCAACAACATGAATATAATCTCTAACACCAGTACCATCACGAGTTGGATAATCATTACCATAGACACTTAAAATTTCACGCTTACCAACCAAGGTTTGAGTAATGTATGGTAAAAGGTTATTTGGAATATCTTTTGGATTTTCACCAATTAAACCAGTGACATCAGCACCAATTGGATTAAAGTATCTAAGAAGACAAGCTTGACCATCTTCGTATTCCTTGAAAGCTTCAGTAATAACTTGTTCAGCCTTTAATTTTGATTCACCATATGGATTAATTGGACCAAGTTCAGCTTCTTCAGTAAGAGGATCCATAGTTTTTGGATTACCGTAAAGAGTAGCAGAGGAAGAGAAAACAATATTATGAACATTGTGTTCCATCATACATTCAACAAGAACACGTGTACCTTCAACATTGTTATGCATATAACGTTCTGGATATTGAACAGATTCATAAACAGACTTTAAACCTGCAAAGTGAATAACAGCCCAAAAGTCATAGGTATCAAAAACTTTGGTTAATTCTTCCTTATCAAGGACATCACATAAATAAAATGGAACCTTCTTACCAGATATAATTTCTACTCTTTTTAAAGATTCTTCAACAGAGTTACATAAGTTATCAACAACAACAACATCATGTCCCTTCTTAAGAAGTTGTAAAACGGTATGGGAACCAATATAACCAGCACCACCAGTAACTAAAATATGTTTTCCTGGGACTGGGTGAGAAACATAGCTAGAAGTCTTTCTTTTACTAACACTTTGAATACCAAATATTCTAGAAAGATAATTAGCAAGATCTATTTTATTTATAATCACAATAATTTAAAACATAATAAAAAATAAAAGTAATACATATTAATACAAAATCTTTATTAAATTTATATTATATATATATATTATTTTATATTAAACTTTTTGGATTATTCAAAATAAAAAGTTCTTTTTTAAATACAATTTCATTCATTTATTTTTTCAATCAATATATATTTAACATAATCTTTCATTATACATTTTTAAAATGATTTAAAATAAATCATTATATTATGTTAACAGTTTTAATTATTTTATTATTTTATTTTTTTTATTTTTATTTATTTCTAAAGTTTAACAAAATTGAATTTATTTACAAAAAAAAACTTTACTATTTTATTTATCCTAATCCAATAGTTTTTTATATTTATTTTTAGTATAATAATTATTTTTACTTTACCTTTGAAATTCATTTTTATATTATTTTATATATGATAAATTTTAAAAACTATAAAAACAGTATTTGAATTGAATATATTATATATAGTTAAAAAAATATTATTAATAAAATTTAATTTTTTAATTTTTCTTTACAATTTAATTATTATATTTTATTTTCTTTTTTATTGAAACTAACAATAATCAAAACTACTTTATTTTTAAAATATAAAACTTTTAAACGTTTTGTATTATTATTACTTCCAAAAAAAATAACAAATATATTTATAAAAAAAAAAAAAAAAAAAGTAAAAAAAAATATTATATTTTTATTTGTAATTTATATACCTTTTAAATTAAAAATTGTAAATTATTAAGTAGGAATAAATATTATTTATTAGTTTATCTTATTTTCTTAAATTAAAAATAAAAATATATTTTCTTATTTTTATTTGTATATTCTATAATAAAATTTTTTTAACTAAATTTTTTATAATAAATATTTAAATTTTATTTTATTTTTGTTTTAATTTTAGATTAAATTAAGTAAAAGCTTTTTTTTTAAAAAAAAAATAAAATATTTATTTCTATTTTAATTTATAAAAAATAAATATATAATTTCTATTATTTTCTTTTTTTGAAAAAAAAAAAGAATTTTTTTTTTTTTTTGGTTAATAAATATAAATAATTTTTTGTATTTCCAATTGCAGTATAAAATAAAAATTTTTTTTTTAAAAAAAAAAACTTCTTTTCCTTTTTATATAAAAAAAAATTTTTTTTAATATTCAATAAAAATAATATATAAAAAAAAAAAAAAAAAAAAAAAAAAAAACAATATTATTAAAATATATAATATATATTATTATTTAAAAAAAAAAAATTTTTTTTTTTTTTAATTATTAATATTATTTATCTTTAATATAAATAATAGTTAATTATATTAATATTAAATAAAGAAAAAAAAAAATTTTTTTTTATATTATATATATAAAAGTATTAACTATCATCATATATTAAATTATTTAATATTCTAAATGATTAAAATTAATTATTAAACATAATATAATAATATTCTATTTAAATTATAAATCAAATATAAAAGAACTATTAATTAGAATATATGTGTAATAATAAAAATTTTATATTAATAAATAAAATAGGAATAATATTTAATATACACATATATGTTATTATATGTATAATATATGTATAATAATATTATATTGAATGTTTTTAATATAAAAATATTTAATTTTCATATATAAATATATATATTATTTTTTAAATTAATAATAAATAGTTATTTAAACCTTTTTTAATAATAAATTATAAATTAAATAGATACTTATAAAATAATATTTATATAATTCTCTTTAATATTATATATTGCAATATAACAATAATATGGAACTTTAATTTATTCCTATTATTAATATGTGGTTTACTTTATTAATTTATTCTATTCAATAAATTCAATACTTTATTTTATAATAATTAAAACTTAAAATCATCATTAATTTCTTTTTTTTTTTTTTTTTTTTTTTTATTCTTTTTTTTCATTCGTATATAATTAAATTATCAATATATTAAAATTAATTTATTGTAATTCTATTCTATGTTAGAGTTGCGTAGTCATATAAATGATTGAATTCATTTAATATATGTTCCATTTATTAAAATATAAAGAGAATATGTCTACAGAATTGATAACCATTTATTGATTACTATCCTAAACAGAATTACATTCCTTTTAGACAAATAAGGGCAATACAATTTTAATATATTTACAGTATATATTAATCAATTGAAATCATAAAATAGAATAAAACAAAAAAAAAAAAAAAAAAGATTAAAAAAATTTATTTAGATATTCATTTATTTATTTATTATTTATTTATTTATTTATATTTATAGTACAATTATTAAATTACATTCGTACGAATAGTAAAAATAAACTAACTATTATTTTGATACTATTGTATAATATAATAATAGTGTAAAGATAATATAATGGATAAAGCGTCAACTTTAAATGGTATAAATTAGAATTAATATAATGGATAAAGTATAATAAATAATGAATCATGGATTAAAGTAAAAGTATAAATAAATAAATAAATAAATATAGTTATAAATAATAAAATAATAAATTAATTAATAAATTAGTAAAATCATAATAAATTAGTAAAAATAATAAAAAAAAAAAAAATAAATAAATAAATAGTATAAAGTAGTAAAATCATAAATCATAATAAATAAGAAAAATAATAAATGGTCGATAGTAAAGTAATATAATAAATAAAGAATAAATAGTAAAAATAGTAAACAGCAGAGTAGTAAAATCATAATAAATAAGAAAATAAAGAAATAAGAATAATAAGAAATAATAAACTAAGAAATTCATTAGTTTTAATAATTATGATACATGATATAATGATACATAAAAATGATACATAATAATGATTCATAATAATAAATAATAATAGTAACACTATTATTAATAATGGATAATAATAATGAAGTAATAAAGTTTTTAACAGTATCATAATGAATAATGATTAGTATTCTCTTAATTTGAATAAAAAAAAATTTTTTTTTAAAACAAAACAAATAAACAAAACAAAAAATAAAATAAAATAAAATAAAATAAAAAGATTGCTAATTTCATTAATTATCGATTATTAATAAACCACTCAACTTTAATAATACTTCATTTAATACAGTATATTATAGAATTTTAAAAAAGAATTGAATTTGATAATAAAAATTTTTATTCATTTACTTTTATTTATATAGTTTTAAATTTTTTTATTTATGATATTATTCACTACTATGATATAAGGATAGGATGATTAAAATATGTAATTTATATTAATATAGTATACTATTAATTATTTAATATTCTTTTATCTGTTTTAGAATTAAATCTATAAATAAAAATAAAATAAAGATGGTTTTATTATTATTGTTATTATATTATTATTGTTATTATCTATTTAAATAACTTTAATGAATATAATTATATATATCTTTTTTTTTTATGAATATTTATTCATGTCAACCAGAAAGATTGATTAATTATTTCTTAATTAAAAAAAAAAAAATACTTTTTGAATTATATATTATTAATTATGTACTATGTATTATTCAATTATTTATTTTATTTATATTAATAAATGCTTTTTTTATTATTATTTATTATTGATTATTTATTTATTATTTATTATGTATTATGTATTATTCATTATGTATTATTTATTATTTATTATTTATTATTTAATATAATAATATTAAATAATTAATATTTTTTATTTGATATTAAATAAGTATAGTTAAGGAAGATAATATAAATAAAAAAAAAGAAAGAAAATTAATTCAATATTATATAATGAAAATCAAAAATATATTTATATACATTTTTTTTTTATTTCATCCTCAAAATTTAGTTAATAATAATAATATGGAATAAAATAAAATAAAATAAAATAAAATAAAAACAAATAATAATAATAATAAAAGATTATTAATAAATAAATAATGATTATATCAAGAGTAAATGATAGCTTTTTTTTTTATCTTTTTTTAACTTTATTTTTTCTTTAATTCATAATTTAAATATGAAAAAAAAAATTTTTTTTTAATTAATCTAATTAATGAAAGTAAGTAGAAAAAATTACCTCTTATTTTTTTTTTTTATTATTCGCCTATGGAACGATAATAAAAAAAATAAAGGAAAACTAAGATGGAAATGAAGGAAATTATAATAATTTATTAATATACTTATTATTATTACCGTTATTATTATTACTAAGATATTTATTATCATTAAATTTTTTTATTATTATTCAATTCTATTAAATTTATTTTATAACTCTTAATTTTTATTCTTTATAATATATAGATAGTGTTAATCTTTATTATTTATAGTATTTATAAGTGTATATATTTTTTATTTATTATTTATTTATTATTTATTATTTATTTATTATATATTATTTATTATTTATTATTTATTATTTATTTATTATTTATTATTTATTTATTATTTATTATTTATTTATTATTTATTATTCAATTATTTATTATTTATTATTCAATTATTTATTATTCAATTATTTATTATTATTTATTTATTATTTATTTATTATTTATTATTCAATTATTTATTATTCAATTATTTATTATTCAATTATTTATTATTATTTATTTATTATTTATTTATTATTTATTATATATTATTATTATTTATTATTCAATTATTTATTATTCAATTATTTATTATTTATTATTTATTATTAATTATTAATTATTATTATTTATTATTTATTTATTTATTATTTATTATTTATTTATTTATTATTTATTATTTATTATTTATTTATTATTTATTTATTATTTACTATTTATTTATTATTTATTATTCAATTATTTATTATTTATTATTCAATTATTTATTATTATTTATTTATTATTTATTATTATTTATTTATTATTTATTTATTATTTACTATTTATTTATTATTTATTATTCAATTATTTATTATTCAATTATTTATTATTTATTATTATTTATTTATTATTTATTTATTATTTACTATTTATTTATTATTTATTATTCAATTATTTATTATTCAATTATTTATTATTTATTATTTATTATTAATTATTAATTATTATATATTATTTATTATTTATTATTAATTATTAATATTTATTATTTATTATTTATTATTTTATTATTTTATTATTTATTATTTTATTATTTTATTATTTATTATTTATTATTTAATTATTATATTGAAAAAAAAAAAAAAAAAGATTTCCTTTAAATTAAATTAAATTAATCTAAATATGAATAGATATAAAAAAAATTAATAATTTTAAAGTTAAACCGCTTAGTGAATTTATTTTATGATAATAAAAATAAAGAAGAAAAAAAAAGAAGAAAATTTCTATTAATTGATTAATTAAAAAAAAAAATAAAAAAGCTTAAATAACCATAAATTAATTAAAAAAAAAAAAAGTAAAAAGTAAAGCTATATTGGTTAAAAAAAAAAAAAAAAAAAAACATACTAAATAAAAATGAGATACAATGATCATTATCATAATGAAATAAAATGAGAAAAAAAAAAAAAGAAAAAGAAAAAGTTTAAAAATAAAATTAAAAAAAATATATATAATATATAATAAAATAAAATAACAGTTTTAATAATTATAGTTGTTAATATCATGATAATATATAATTATATGTATTTTAATTATAATAAAGGAAGATTGATTTATTAATAAAAAAAAAAAGTCTTTAAAAGATTTCTTAAAATAGAAAATAATAATATGAAAAGTTTAATAAGCCAATTTTCTATTTTCTATTTTTTTTTTATTGTTTTATTCTTTTATTTTTAAATTTTTTTACTTTTTTTTTTAAGTCTACATATATAAAAAAAATTTTTTTGTCATTAAAATAATAATAATAATAGTAATAATAATAATAATTTTTTTTTTTCGTTATTAAAATAAAGTTTTAATCCTATAAAGATTTAATTTAACAAATCATAATGAATAAATAAAAAAAAAAAAAAAGAAAAAGTTCTTTTTATTTTTTAATAATTTTAATAATACTAATAATAATAATTTTA
Source organism: Neocallimastix lanati (nom. inval.) (assembly GCA_016946835.1). Classification (NCBI taxonomy): domain Eukaryota; kingdom Fungi; phylum Neocallimastigomycota; class Neocallimastigomycetes; order Neocallimastigales; family Neocallimastigaceae; genus Neocallimastix; species Neocallimastix lanati (nom. inval.). Next base: position 933,015 of record JACVTC010000061.1, read on the forward strand.
ATATTAATAATAATAAGAAGAAGAAAAAGAAAAAGAAAAAGAAAAAGGTATAATTATTAAATAATTAATAATATCTTTTTAAATGATTATCTAATTTTTACATATAAATAATTTTCTAATTTTTATTTATTTATTTATTTATTTATTTGTTTATTTGTTTGTTTATTTATTTATTCATTTATTTGTTTGTTTTTTGATCTATTCTTTTTTCTTTCTTTTTTTTTTTTTTTTTTTTTTATTAATATTAAAAAAATATATAAAATATATATGTATATATTATTTATATAGTTTTAATTTAATTTATGATTCTCTTTTAATATTTTTTTTCTCTTTTTAATCATTTTCATTGTTTTTTTTTTTTTTTTAATTTTTTTCATTGGTGGGGTTTATCTATATTAATAGTTATTCATTCATTAATCTATTTAACTATTAATTTATCTAAATTAATAGTTATTTATTTATTTATTTATTTATTTATTTTGTTTATAGTTTATTTTCTATAAAAAAAAAAAATTGTATTGTTTCTTAATGGTAAAACAAGAATTACTGTCATACAAAATAAAAGATTAGATTTTATTTAATCAATGAATCGCCATAATTTTAAAAATTTTAATATAAAAAAAATATAAATAAAATAATAAATAATAAATAATAAATAATTGAATAATAAATAATAAATAATAAAATAAAAATAATAAAATAAAGAAATTTTTATCTCCATATAAAAAAAATTTTAATTATCGAAAATAAAAAATTTAATAAAATTATTTATATTAAAAGAAGAAAAAAAAAATTATTTATTAAATTTGTATTTATTTATTTTATTTTATTTATTTTATTTATGGGTTTAGTATATTAATAAATGGTATACTCTATTGTAATATACATTCCATATATTTCACCTATATATAATTTAAATTGATGAAGGCGATGAATATTAAAGAGTCCTTTTATTTATATATTTATTTATGGATAGAAAAAATAAAATAAGGATTAATCATTTAATTAATAATGTTCTGTATATTATATTATAGTATATTATATTTTAGTATATTATATTATAGTATAGTAGATTATATTATATTATATTAACAAATTACAGAATATTATCCTCATCTTTTTTTTTTTTTTACCTATTTTTGAATATTTAAATTAACCATCATTTATTTATTATTTATAGTATTTATACATTTATATTATTTATATTATTTATTTACTTTTAATTAATTCATTCATTTATATTGATTATGAAAATAAGAAGAATTGAAAAGTTTTTTTTTTTAGTTTCTTTCTTTCTTAGCGAGGATGATTTAAAAAGTCAAAAAAAAAAATTATATTTTGACATTTTGACATTTTGACATTTTGACAGTCCTAATTTAAACTTGTCAAATTAAGTCATTTCACTAAATACATCAATAAAAATTCTGAAGAATAAAAAAAAATAGATATTTAATAAAAAAAAATAGGGTCAATAAATATAAATATAAATATATATATAAAATTAATGGATAATTATACATTTTTTGAATCAATTCTATAAAAAATGGAGAATAGTTTATAATAAATAATAAACAATGAAATCATCAATAATACATAATTGAATAATTAATAATAAATAATAATAAATAATTGAATAATAAAGAGTATTTATTAATAAATAATTAAATAATAAATAATAAATAAATCGTCAAATGAGATTCATAAAAAGGAAAATTAAAAATTATCAAAAAAAAAAAAAAAAAAAAGGGGAAAAAAAGTTTGTATGGAGAAATTTTTTTTAAAAAAATTTTTTTTTATGTAAAAAAAATAATAAATGAATGAATGAATGAATGAATGAATAAAAAAAAAAAGATATATGTATCTATCCTTAAATAGTGAATATTATTAATTATAAATAATTATTGACTTTGATGACTTTTTACTCAATATTATTATTATTATTATTATCATGTCTTTTTATTTTAATTATTATACCGTCTTTTTTAATTCATTACCATTATATCATGAAGTTAAAATGACTTTTTTAAGTTTGGAATAAAAAGAAAAAAAAATTCAATTTAATTAAAATATATATAATATATATATAATATAATATATCTATTGATACATATATAAAATAAATAAATAATATAAATAAATAAATATAAAAAATTTTATTTTTTTTTTTCATTTTTTATTCTGTATAAAATAAAAAAATAAAAATAAAATACAGAGTTTTTTAAAAATCAAAAATTAAAATTTTAAAATTATAATTAAAAAAAAAAAAAATTAAAATTTTAAAAATAGAATTAAAAATTGAAATAAATAAATAAATAAATAAATAAAAATTAGAAGAATTTATAATAAAATTAAATAAAAATAACTAAAAAAAGTTTAAAAAATTTTCTAATAATCTTATATAAAAAAAAAAAAAAAAAAAGAATAAAAAAAAAATAAAAATAAGAAAATAAAAAGTAAAATTTAAAAGAAAAATAAAAAAAAATAAAAAAAAATAAAATAAAATATATTTTTTTTCTTTCATTTCTTTAAACTTTTTTATTTATCATATTAGAAATAAGTTATTATTTATCTGATTTAGTTTTAAAATTATTAAAATTATTAGAATTATCAAACTTAAGGGTCTTTTTTTTTTTTTTTTTACTACTACTACTACTACAAAGATTAATATTTTTCATCTTTGTAAAAAGAAAGAAGAAAAAATTAAATTTGATAAAATCAAAACATATTAATTTATCTATTTATTTATTTATTTATTTGTTTATTTGTTTATTTATATCTTATATCTAATAGCTTATTCAACACATGAAAAAATAATTAAAAAAAAAAAAAAAGAAATAAAAAAATAAAATAATAAAGATTATTCTATAGATAAATAAATAAATAATTAGTAAATATAAATTTTTTTTTTAAAATAATTTTAATTAAATACATGTAAAGTTTGTTTTAATGATGAATAAGGAAATCTTTAATGGAAGATAGGCTTACAAAAATATAAATTAGTTTGTTTGTTCATTAGGTATAATAATAATAATTAAAAGGTCACTTGATAGATAAATTTTTAGTAATAATAAATAAATAAATAAATAAATAAATTTTTATGTAGTGAGTTATGTAAGATAGTTAATGTAATGTAATGTATATCTTTTTTATAAAAAAAAAATCTTTTAATTTCGTTTTATTATTAATTAAAGTTTTTTTCTTCATATTATGTATAATGATTACTTAACTATTTTCATTATTATAATTTATTATGTATAATTATTATTTAATAATTATTAAATATATATATTTTATATCTTTTTTTTTTTTTTTTTTAATAATTCATTTATTTATGTCATTATGGAATTTTTTAATAAGAAATAAAATTGAACTTTTCAGGTATTAACACTACTTCCTACTACTACTATTGTCATTGTCAACTATGAATGATACTATAATGAAAACTTTTTTTTTTCTATTATTACTGGTTGGTAATAATGATACAGATATTTACTTTTGTAATAATTAATTAAATTGTAATGATCAATTATAATAAAAAGAAAAAAAAAATGTCATTATTAATTGTCGTTAAATGATATAAAAAGTAATAAAATAAATTATAATTGATATTTAAATTAGAAATAAAATTATAATTGATATTTAAATTAGAAATAAAAATAATCATATCTTATTAATTATAAATCATCTTATTAATATTAATATTAATTATAAATAATTTTATTAATATTAATCTTATTAATGATAAATAATCTTATTAATTATAAATATTAATATTATTAGTAGTAGTAGTATTAAATCATCATCCTATTAATTATATATAATAATATTAATTTTAAATTTAAAAAAATAAAAAATAAAAAATACGAATATTTAATATATAATATTTAATATTTAATATTTAATATTTAATATTTAATATTTAATATATAATATATTTAATATATTTATTTATTTATATTATTTCACCATCAACATCAAACTTTTTCTTACTAAAAAAAGTATTTGAAACAAATTTTAGTATGATTAGTTATGATTAATAAATGTTAAGTTGAAATAATCATCTAAAAAATAAAAACCAACTTATAAAAAAAATAATAGAATATAATATAAAATAAAGTCATAATAAAATAGTAATATAAAATAAAATATTATAAAATAAAGTCATAATAAATGATATAAAATGAAGTCATATTAAAATAGAAATAATCAATGAAATAAAATTTAAGAAAAAAAAAAATAACAAGAGAAAAGTTTTAAAAAATTAACAGTTGATTTTTTTTTTATATCATATAAAAAAAGCTCATCTCCAAATTTCTTCATTCATATTAAATAAAGTTATATTCTTAACTTTTATTTATTATTTATTTATAATATAATTATTATTTTATTTTATTTTATTTTATTTTATTTTATTTTATTGATGTTTTAACCTTTTATTAATTAATAATTTCTCATATCTCTTTTCATTTTGTTCTCTTTTTTTTTATTTTTATTTTATTTTATTTAATTTTTATTTTATTTTTATTTTATTTATGATTCAATTATTTCCTGTTGAATGGATGGATTCCTACAATTTATTTTATTAATTCATTTATTGATGCATCTTTTGTTAATATATGCTTTATTTATTTATTTTTTATATATTTATATTATATTTTTATTTATATTATATTTTTATTATTTTCTATATTGAGATTATTAGATAGAAATAAATAATTTTTTTTTTTATTTCTTTTGACATGAATATAAAAAAAAGAAAATTTAAATAAATGAAAATTAACTATTTATTATTTTTTTTTTCTATTTTATAATTTTAATTTTTTTTTTAATTTTTTTTTATTTTTATTTTTATTAACTATTAATTTAAATAAAATAAAATAAAATATTTTAATATTAAATATATCCAAAATTATATTTAAATTTAATAAATGAATACATCAATTAATAATAATAATAATTAAAAAAAAAAAAAAAAAAAAGGTGGCTACAGTATAATAAAAAAAATTAAATAGTAAAGAAGAAGAAAAAAAAAAAAAAAAAAAAGAGAGTAATAAAAAATAATTATTAATTAAAAAATTAATATTTAATATTTAATATTTAATATTTAATAATTAATAATTAATATTTAATATTTAATATTTAATAATTTTTAATTGCTTATTTTTAATTGATTCATTAATTATTATTTTAATTAATTTTTAATATTATTTTATTTATGTAATATTGATTAAAATTTTTTAATAATATTATTTAATATTTATTTAATTATTATAATATTTAATGATACTATTTATTTATTATATTATATAATTATATTAACTTTATTAATGTATTTTATTAACAATTTTTTAACTAATTTATTATATTAATATTATTTTATTATGATTACATTATTCTTCTTCTATTATTCATTTATTCATTCACTTATTTATTTATTTATTTATTTAATACTATTATATAAAAAATTTTGGTCAAATTTAAAATTGAAATAGATAAACCTTAATTCATAATAATAATAATAAAAATAAATTAATAAAATTGAAAATAGATTAAATTCGTACGAATCAGAAAGCAAGCTTTTTTTTTCTTTCTTTCTTTTTAAAACTGCTTTTTTTTTTTTTTTTTACTTATTTATAGTATATTATTATTATTATTATTATTATAGTTTTAATATTTATTATTGTAATTATAGTTTTAATATTTTATTATTATTACAATTACAATTATTATTATTATTATTAATAAGATTATTATTATTTAATTTCTAATCAATATCTCCATGCGTTTTGAATCAAAAATAAAATAAAATTATTAATAAAATTGTTAATAAAATAATTCATTATGTATTAAAATATTTATAATATATTATTTTATAAATACTTTATAATATAAATTGTGAAATATACATAATAAATACATAGTAATATATTAGTATAGATTATAAATACTTTATAATATAAATAGTGAAATATACATAATAATTACATAGTAATATATTAGTATTGATTGTAAATACTTTAACAATGTACATGAATTCATGTAGACCAAGGGGGAAAAATATTTATATTTTCTATTTTTTTATATTTTCTATTTTAAATTTTAAAAAATTAAATCTATTCATTTATTTTTATTATTATTTTTTATTATTATTTTTTATTATTATTTTTATTAGTATTAATTATTATAGTCTTTTTTTTTTTTTTTTTTTTTCTTTTAATTATACATTAATGATTAATGATTTATCTTTTCTTTTTTTTTTTTTTTGAGGGGGTGTTATTTTTTTATTTTCGATTATTTATTTTTCATTATTTTATTTTAATTTATTCTTTTATTATTTTATTTATATATATATTTTATTGTATATTTTATTATGTATTTTATTATATATCTATAGAGTTGTTATAACCTAAACTATTTGACTACCTGAAGAAAGAATTATTTGTTGATTTTAATTTTCATCGATTAGATTTTCTAAATTAATTAAAAATTAATTAAAATTATTTAAAAATAAAAATAAAAATAAAAATAAAAATTTAACTATACCTATATTTATTCATTATTCATTATGAATACTAATACTAAGAACTAATCATACTAATGATGATAATGATAATAATAATGATAATAATAATAAGAATAATAACATTAATATTAAGGTTATATACAAAAGAATATAGTTAATATTATTTTTTTATTACTACTCATTTTTTTGACAATTGAATTAAAAACGGTTAAGAAAATAAAGATAAAAATAAAATTTTAAAACACACCACATTTCAATCAATTTTAATATTACCTAAAACAAAACAGATAGAGTCAGTTTTAATTTTTATTTTAAACCATATCTACTTTTTTTTTTTTTTAATTTTTGTTACCCAATTCCTATTTACAATATTTATATATAAATATATAAAATATGTTACTTTATAATAACAATATTATTATTATTATTATTATTAATTATCAAAATAGTTTGACGGAATTTTTTTTATTATTATTAATTATTTTAATTTTTTTTTTTTTAATAATTTAATAAAATTTTTTTTTTTTACCAAACAAATCATCTTCATTTAATAAATTAATAAATGGTTTAAAAAATAAAAAATTTTTTTAAAAATAGTTTTAACATATAAATTTTAAATATAAATTATTAAATTTCAAATAGAATAATAATATTTTAAATAGAATAATAAAATTTCAAATAGAATAATAATATTTTAAATAGAATAATAAAATTAATAAAATTTCAAATAGAATATTTGTGTACTTTTTGTAGTTTTTATTTAATTCATTTAAATAAATTAACATCTTTGAATTGTTAGTATTATTATTATTATTTATCTATCTATTTACTTATTTATTCATTTGATTAGAGAGTGAGACGGTTGTTTCTAAATGTGTGAAGACTAAAAGTGGATTCGTTATTGGTGATGTGACTTGTTTCAATTTTCAATTTATTATTATTATTATTATTATTTATCATTAGTATTATTATCAGTTTCATCTACAATATTTATAATTATTTAATACAATATTATTGTATCTTTTTTAATCTTTTTTTTTTTTTATCTTTTTATTTATTTTTGGAAAAAAAAAAAAAAAAAAAAAAAAGAATAATTCAATTCTTAACAATTTATTTTTATTTATTTATTTATTTATATATTTATTATTTATTTATTCATTTATATATATATTTATCATTTATTTATTTATTTATTATTTATTTATTTATTTATTATTTATTTATTTATTTATTTATTATTTATTTATTTATTTATTTATTTATTTATTTATTTATTTATTTATTTATTTATTTATACAATTTTTTTTTTTAAAAAAAAGTTTTTTATTTTTTAAATTTCAGATGGATTAAATTAAAAAATTTTAAATCATTAAAATTAATAATTAAAATAAAAATAAAAATAAAAATATAAAAAAATAAAAAATAACAAATAACAAATAACAAAAAAATCATTTCATTTCATTTTTTTTTTTTTTTAGATCTATTATTTAATATTTTTTTTTTTATTTTAATTATTATTTAATATTTTTTTTTTATTATTAAATTTTTTATTGGTTTAATATTTAATATTTATTTTTCCTGTTTTAATTTTTATTTTTGTTTTAAATAAATACAATAAAACAAATAATAAAATTATTCTTCTTCTTCTTTTTTATTATCATTAATGATTATTATTATTATTGATTATTATTATTATTTATTATCATTAATGATTATTATTATTATTTATTAATATTTACTATTATTGTTTATTATTATTATTATTATTATTATTATTTTTTTTGTATGATTTTATATTTTTCTCATATCAATTTATAACTTTACTATTTGGATTGAATTAGAATTCCCTTCAAATATTTTCAAAATAGAAAACTATAAGAAAAAATAATAATAAATAAATGAAATATATATAAAAAAAAAAGTTATGCATAATAATAATAATAATTTTAATAAAGAACAGATTTTTTTTTTTTTTTTTTTAGTTTTTGTTTTAGTTACTTAAAAAAAAAAAATAGAGATATTATAACACAGAAATACAGAAATAGTAGAGATGGATAAATCAATACTTAATGGAATAATTTAAAATTACCAATTATTTATTTACTTATTTACTTATTTACTTATTTATTCACTTATTAAAGAAATCAATAAAAAAAGGCATATATTGATTTATTTTATTTTTAAATTCATTGATTTATTTAATTGTACATTTTATATTTTATATTTTGTATTTTGTATTTTATATTTTGTATTTTGTATTTTTTTTTTTTTTTTGTGAATAGTTAAACTAATTAGTGTAAGATTGAAACTACAAAAATAATATATTTTGTGTAAAAAAAAAAAAAAAATAAAGTAACAAATTGGTGAAACCGAAATCCATTTAATTAAATCATTGAATAATTAAATAATATAATAATTAAATAAATAATTAAATAATTGAATAACTAATAAAATAATTGAATAATAAATAGTAATCTCTCCTTTTTTATTTTTATTTTATTTTAATATATCTATTTATTATTATTATTTAATTAATTATTTTTTAATTTTTTTTTTTTTTTTATAACACTAATGACCATTTTTCTTTTTTCTTTTTTTTCTTTTCTTTAATCTATTCTCCTAAATTAAAAAAAAAATTAAACCCTAAAATTTCTAAATAAAAATAAAAATAAAAATAAAAATAAAATAGAAATAAAATAAAAATAAAATAATAATAAAATAAAAATAAAAAAAAAATAAAATAAAATAGAAATAAAATAAAAATAAAATAAAAATAAAATAGAAATAAAATAAAAATAAAATAAAAATAAAATAAAATAAAATAAAAATAAAAATAAAATAGAAATAGAAATAAAATGAATTTGTTAATAATAACAAAAAAAATTTTCTTTTATATTATATATATTTATAATAATTTTTTTTTCAAATAATATTATAATCTGTAACGAAAATTTTAAATTTGTATGTAATGTATATTTTATTATATTATATCGTATTTTATTTTATTAAAAAAAAAAAAAATTAAATGTAAAATATTTAAATTTTACAAATAATTAACAATAATTGTATAGATGTATGTAATTTGTAGATGTACTACGTAAATAGATGTAGATGTAATATGTATACAAATATATAATTAAATATAGATTTTATAAAAAAAAAATAGATTAGGATAGATTAATAGACACCATCATGTTTAAAATACGAACACAAAAAATTATCTTTGATCCCAATAATAAATTAAATTTAAACATTATTTAGTATATATTATTTATATATTATTTATTTATTTATTTATATTTATTTATTATTATTTATTATTTATTATTTATTATTCAATTATTTATTATTTATTATTTATTATTTATTATTCAATTATTATTCATTATTTATTATTCAATTATTTACAACTTTTATTTAATTTTGTGTACGTGTCTGTGTATTTTGTGTTCTGTGTTTTTGTGTTTTTGTGTTTTTGTAGTGACCTCCGTGACACCTTCCAAAAATAGATCATAATAGAATAAGATTTAATAATAATATATAGAATATAAAGAATATACAAATGATAATAAAATCTCTCTATTTAATTAATTATTTATTTATTTAACTATTTAATTAATTAATTAATTATTTAACTATTTATTTAACTATTTATTTATTTAACTATTTATTTATCTATATCAGTCATTATCAATATTTATAGTATTCTTATGATAATTTTTTTTTTACTTTAATAAACCAAATTTAGCCATTTATAAAGGTCAAATTCTCAAATTCTCAAATTATTTTTAGTGACCTTTTTATTTTTACCACTTTAAAAAAAAAAAAAAAATGAAAAAAAAAGTTCAGGGTGCACATGATTTTTTTATTATTTATTTACATATTTATTATTTATTATTTATTATTTATTATTTATTATTTATTATTTATTATTTATTAATAAATACTCTTTTTATTATTTAATTATTTATCATTCAATTATTTAATTATTTATTAATAAATATTCTTTTTATTATTTATTATTTATTATTTATTATTTATTTATTTATTATTTATTATTATTTATTATTTATTATTTATAATTTATTATTCAATTATTTATTATTTATTATTTATTATTTATTATTTATTATTTATTATTTATTATTTATTATTTATTATTTATTATTTATTATTTATTATTTATTATTTATTATTTAACTATTTATTATTTATTATTTTATTATTTAATAATAATTATTTATTTATTTATTTACTTATGGCACCTTTTTGTTGACCAAAATAACAATATAATGAAATTAAAAATAAATAATAATTGAATAATAAATAATAAATAATTGAATAATATGTAATCGAATAATTGAATAATAAATAATTAAATAATAAATAATAAATAATTGAATAATAGAATTACTTTATATATTATATATATTATGTAGGATGTACAAATATAGATGATGATGGATGGAGAATGATATATTTTTGTATTATTAATGCATCCATGTATAAATATTAGGTAATGATGATGCTTATATCAAAATCCATTTAAATCATACTTTTGGTCATGTTATGTTCCATTTTATTATCAGATCATTATTTTATCAAAAAAAAAATAAAAAATAAAATAAAAAATAAAACTAAAATAAAATAAAATAAAAAATAAAATGATAGTATAAATAATAAAAGAGATTAACTAATTATTTTTACAGTAGTAAATTTTCGGTTTTTTATTTCATTTATTTTTTTTTTTTTAATTATTATTTATTTTTAATTATTATTTATTTTTTTTTATGATATTTATTTATTCAATTTATAATATTTATTTTATTTATTTATTCTATTTATAATATTCACTTATTATTTTATATCATTTTTATTTTATATCATATTTTATAATATTTATTCTATTTATTATTTTATATCATATTACATAATATTTCATAATACTTTTTCATTTTAATTTATTTATATTTTATATTTATATTTTATATTTATTTATATGTTATAGTTATCTATATTATAAAATTTATATTTATTTATATTCTATATTTCATATTTATATCTATTATATATAATTTTTTATTTATTATTATTATTCAATTATTTATTTATTTATTAATAATATTATTTATTATTATTTATTATTTATTATTATTTATTATTTATTATTTATTATTCAATGATTAATGTATTTATTATCTTTGGCATTTCATTTTTATTTTCTTTCTGTAGTGGATGTTTCCTTATAAAAATATTAATAATTAAAATTAGAATTAAAACTATGTATCAGTATTAATAAATATAAATAATATAAATATAGATATAATATAATATATATCTATTCTATTTAAATCTATTCTATTTAAATCCATTTCTATTTAAATCTATTCTATTTAAATCTATTCTATTTAAATCCATTTCTATTTAAATCCATTTCTATATCTCTATCCATAAAAATTTTATTTTACATATAAAACTATTATATTTATGGTATCGCTTATTTATATAAAAAAAATTTTATTATTTTATATCAATCTTATTCTCTATTATCTCTTAATATATATTTTAATAATTTTTTATTTTCTATTACTAATTAATTATGTAAAAATAATTTTTTTTTTCCACTCATTAATATAACTTCTGTATTTATAATTATTTAGAATTATTTAAAATAAAAATAAAATAAAATTGAAAATAAAATTTAAAATTTAATAAAAAAAAAAAAAAAAAAAAAAAAAAAAAAAAAAAAAGAAGGAAAAAGAAAAGGATTAAATCATTGAAAAAATTAAAAAATAAAATAATAATAATAAAATAATAATAGAATAATAGAATAATAATAGAATAATAATAGAATAATAAAAGAATAATAAAAGAATAATAAAAGAATAAAAAATAAAATAAAAAAAAAAAGGAAGGAAAGAAAAAAGTTTTCACCATTAAAATTTTTGTTTATGGAAATATTTAATTAAAATGGAAATAAATAAAAATTTTAATTAATTAATTAATTATTTATTTATTTATTTATTTATTTATTTATTTAAATGAGAATCTCTACCAATAAATATATACATAATTATATCAATAGGAATGGATGTGTATTTAGGTTTATTTAGATATGTCGGTGTATATTTTAGTTTATACTGTATAATGCATGATGGTTTATAGGTAATATAGTGAGATTGTGGGTTATTATGTAGGTTGTTATGTAGGTTGTTATGTAGATTGATGTCCATGTAAATGTAGGTATGGTAAATATACAAAAAAAAAGAAAAAAAAGTACAAATTTTTTTCTTTATTTAATTTAATTTTATTCAAATGTTTTATATTTTGATTTAAGGGAAAAAAAAATTTTTTTTTATTGCATTTTTATTATTAATAATTTCATTAATTAATCTTAAAAAAAAAAATAATAATAAAATATATAAATAATAAATAAATATATAATAATAAAAATAAATAAATAAATAAAAAATTAGAATAAATAAAAAAAAAAATTGTTATTAAAAAAAAAGTCAAATTTAAGATTAGAACTAATAAATTATTATTATTATTATTATTATTCATTTACTACTATATTTATTATGTTTTTTTTTTTTTTTTTAGTCTTTTATACGACTATCATTCTATTTTATTTTATTTTTTTTTTTTTTTTTGGATGATGAGTATTCATCCTAACTTTTTTTTTTTTTTTCTTTATAATTTTTTATGATTTTAATAATAAAAATAATTAAATAATTAAAAAAAGTTAAAAAAAATATATATATCTATTTTTATAAATATAAATAGATATGATTTAAAGATTTTTTAAAATTTAAAAAAAAAAAAAAAAAACGATTATGAAAAAATTCATAGATATTCTACGTTGAAAAACATAAATACAGAATATGTTGTACAGTTTAAATAAAATAAAAAAAAATAAAAAATAAAAAATAAAAAGTTTAAAAAAATAAAAAAATAAAAAAATTTAAAAATTTAACAAAATAATAAATAATAAATAATAAATAATAAATAATAATAAACTATTATTTAATTATTCTTATTATTTTTAATTATATATTTTTATTTTTAATTATATATTTTTATTTTTAATTCTTTTTTTTTTTTTTTTTTTTTTTAAACTCTTAAGGATGATTAAACTATTAAACTTTGAATTTATTTTTTTATTTCTGTTATTTCTTTTCTTTTTCTTTACTTTTTTTTTTTCATCTTTCTATAAATAAAATATATATATAATTATGATTATCATTATAAATATAATTATTAAATAAATAAATAAATAAAATTCATTAATTGTTTTAATAAATTATCAAAAGAACAAAAAAAAAAAAAATTTTCTTTTCTTTTAACTAAAAGGTTAATTTTTTTATTTTTTAAAAAATAAAAAATAAAAAAAAAAAACTCTATTTTTTATCTTTTTTTCTCAGTTTTATTTTTTTTTAAAAAAAAAAATATATAAATAAACAAAGTAAAAAAAAAAAATTTAAGGAAAAGTTTAAGGTTTAAAAAAAAAGGAAAAAAAAAAAAAGAAGGAAGAAAGGAAAAGAGGATAAATAATAATAATAATAAAAAATAATTTTTTTTTTAAATAAAATTTATATCTATTTTATCTATTATTTCTATTTAATTATGGATGGATGAATGAGATTAAAATAATTTGTTTTATTTAATTTTTTTTTTTTTTAATCCATTAGTGAATAAATTATTTCAAAAATTAAATAAAATAAAGTAAAAATAAAAATAAAAAAAAATGTATATATAAAAAAACTTTATTGTTAAATAAAAAAAAAAAAAAAGAAAAAAATTTTCTTCAAAGGATTATAAGAAAGAAAAGAAAAGAAAAAGTAATATATATTATACAATTATTAATTATGTTGTTTAATATATCAAATATTATTCTACAAGAATTATATACAGAATTATAATGAATTAGATTAGGAGAAGATGGAATAAAATGAAATTAAAAAAATTAAAATTAAAAGAAAATAAAATTAAAAGAAAATAATATATAAAAAATATATTATTTTTAACAAAAAAAATTTTTTTTTTTTTTGAACTTTAATTTTATTATTTATTTATTTATTTATTTTTTATTTTTTCTTTTTTATATATAAAGAAAAAGAAGGGTGTAAAAAAAAAAAATAAAAAAAATCAATAAAAAAAAGTTTGCCTTTCTTTTCTTATAATAATTATTTAATGATTAATTATTAAATAAATAATTATAAATAAATAAATAAAATATAAATAAATAAATTATAAATAAATATAATAAATAAATAAAATTAATAAAAAAAAAAGTTTAAAAGATTTAAAAAAATAAATGTAAAAAATTTTTATTTATTCCATACCAATGAAAAAATTAACCTTTTTATTTTTATTTTATTTATTATTAAATATTTTTTATTGTTTTATTTATTATTTAATATTTTTTTTATTATTTAATATTTTTTTTATTATTTAATATTTTTTTTATTATTTAATATTTTTTTTTATTCTTAGTTTTATTTATTGTTATTCAGATAAAGAAAAAAAAAATAAAGAAAAAAAAAATTTCATACCTTCAATAATAATTAAATAAAAATACTTTAAAAAAAAATAAAGAATAATAAAAAAATAATTTAAATTTGTTTTTTTTTTTTTTTTAAAAAAAAATAAAAAAAAACAACCCTTATTGAATTAAAGATATAAAAAAAAAGAAAGTTGATGAACTAAAACATGAATTAATCAATGAATAAAAAGAAGGAAGGAAGGAAGAAAGAAAGAAAGAAAAATTGGAATAAAAAAAAAGCATCATCATTTATCCTCATCCTGAAAGTAAAACTTAAATGATTTATTTAAATATGTAATGATTTATTTAAATATGTAATGATTTATTAAATGATTTAATTAAAAATTTAAAATAGATTAATATATATAAATTAAATTAAAACATATAAATATATTTATTTATTTAAAACAAATTTTTTTAAATTTTTTATTATTATTATTATTACTATTAATTTTTTTTTATTATTTAAAATAATTTTTTAAATTTTTTAAATTTTTTATTATGGTAAACTTTATTTATTAATATCTTTTTTTTTTTTTTTTTTTTTTTTTTTCTTTTTTTCTTTTTTCTTAATTATTCCATAATTAAAGTTTAGGATGATGATGATAAAGAAGAAGGAAGAAGAAAGAAGGAAGAAGGAAGAAGGAAGGATAACGTAATATTTGTAGATTAAATTTGTAGATTAAATTTAAAAAAATAAAAAAGATTTTATTTTTATTTCATTTTATTATTTATTATTTATTATTTATTATTTATTATTATTTTTATTAATATTAATTATTATCTTTATTATTATTATTTAATTCTTATATTATTATATTAATTATTAATATTTTAATTTTTAATTTTTTAAATATTCAAAAATTGTATATTTATTTATTCATTATTATATATATATATATATTTTTTTTTGTTATTTAATTTTTTTTTTGTCCATATCCATGGAAAGAAACAAGAAAAAAAAATTAAATAATAGTATTTATTTATTTTCTATTTATTATTTATTATTCCATTATTAATAATTTATTAGTTATTTTATTTTGGTTTATTTTAAAGAATGATCATTTTTCCCCTTTTCTGTATTATTTTGAAGAGTACATCATGAAAATAAAAATAAATGAATCAGTGCCTTTTTTTTTTTTATACAAAGTGTTATCGGTTATCACTGTTAATACTTTTCATTTAATTATTTATTTAATTGTTATCGTTATCATTACCAGTTATTTTTATTTAATTATTTTTTTCCCAAGTAAAAAATAAAAATAAATAATACTTTTTATCTTATTTCTTTAGTCCGTCCATCCTACTTAACACTTATTATATCCAGTAAATGATGATAACCTTAAAACTCTTTTCAACCACCAGCACAAAAAAAAAATTTTTTTTTTTCTAAATTCATTGAATAATTTAAAATTTGTTAATATATATATATATATATATATTTTTTTTTTTATTTTATTCTAGCATTAATATTTATTTTAATATGATTACTATTAACTTTTAATATTAATCGTAATATTAATC
The DNA here is from genome assembly GCA_016946835.1 of Neocallimastix lanati (nom. inval.). Lineage (NCBI taxonomy): Eukaryota > Fungi > Neocallimastigomycota > Neocallimastigomycetes > Neocallimastigales > Neocallimastigaceae > Neocallimastix > Neocallimastix lanati (nom. inval.). The sequence continues at coordinate 949,607 of JACVTC010000061.1, forward strand.
ATAATATTAATAATTTATTAATAAATTATTTTATATTTTATATTTATTATTTATTATTTATTATTTATTATTTAGTATTTATTATTTTATATTTATTATTTATTATTTATTATTTATTATTTATTATTTATTATTTATTATTTATTATTTATTATTTATTAATAAATACTCTTTTTTATTATTTATTATTTATTATTTATTAATAAATACTCTTTTTTATTATTCAATTATTTATTATTTATTAATAAATACTCTTTTTTATTATTCAATTATTATTTATTATTTATTAATAAATACTCTTTTTTATTATTCAATTATTTATTATTTATTAATAAATACTCTTTTTTATTATTCAATTATTTATTATTTATTAATAAATACTCTTTTTTATTATTCAATTATTTATTATTTATTATTTATTATTTATTATTTATTTTTATATTTTTTTTAAAAACAAATTTACCATGTTTAGATAAATTAAATTATCTATATTATTTTTATTTTATTTTTATTTTTATTTTTATTATTTATTAATTTTATTAAACTCTAAATGTAGAGAGAGATAAAGAAAAATAAAAAAATAATGAAAAAATGGATGGTAGTTTGGAAATAGGATAGGCAATCATAACTTTTTATTCTATAAAATAAATAAATAAATAAATAGCATGAGGTACCTTTAGATATATATATATATTATTTAATTATTAACAATTACGAAAAAGTAACTATTTTACAAATAAAACAAAAATTAAAAAAAATTAAAAAAAAAAAAAAAAAAAAAGAAAGAAAGAAAGAATACATAAAAAGGATCATTCTATTTATAGAGATTAATAATAATAATAAAAAAAAAAAAGAGGTTCATTTTTTTTTTTTTTTTTCATTATGAAACGTATAAAACATGTCATGGTCATAATATGAAAAAAAAAAAAAAAAAAAAAAAAAAAAAAAGACTAAAAATATAAATAAACAAGTTTTTCACTAGGATTAATGTTTTTATTAAAGAAGTTTTTAAATTTATTCCATCCTTATTTTTTATTTAATATTACGATGACTCTTAATTTATTAATTACTTATTATTAATATTATTCATTATTTTAAGTATATAACTATTAAATAAATAAGAAAAATATAAAAAAAAAAAAAAAAAAAAAAAAAAAAAAAAAAAAAAAAAAACTGGCACAAAATGTTAAAATAAAATAATTTTTTATTTTATTTATTTATTTATTTATTATTCAATTATTCAGTTATTTTTAATTTTTTTTTTTTTTTAAGTACGTTTTTGTCTCGGAGTGCTTTTTAACTTTTCCTTTTTTGAAACCAAGTCAACATAACCTAACCTATTGATAATAAAAAAATGGATTATTAATTATTAAAAAATTTTTTTTTTTTTATTTAATTATTTAATTATTTATTATTTATCAATACTCTTTTTATTATATATTATTTACAATACTATTTATTTATTATAATACTATTTATTTTTTATTCAATTTATATTTAATATTTATTAATTATTATTATTAATTATTTATTATTTATTATTTATTAATAAATACTCTTTTTATTATTTATTATTTATTAATAAATACTCTTTTTATTATTTATTATTTATTAATAAATACTCTTTTTATTATTTATTATTTATTATTTTATATTATTTTATATTATTTAATTATTTAATATTATTTAATTATTTAATTATTGATGATTGATAACAGTATAATATTTTTATTAATATTATAATGTTATACTAAAGTTGTAGTAAAATTCTAACTTTTAAGAAAGAACTATTTTACAACTTTTAATGATAAAAATTATAAAAAAAAAACTTTGTTTATTTTTTTATAAAAATAAACTATTAATTTTACACAAAATTTATTTTATAAATAATTACACAAAAATTATTTATAATTCAAAGAAGTTATATTCTCAATAATATAACTTAAAAATATTAATTATTTATTATTTAATTTATTAATAATACTTCATTATATTTGACTAATTATTTCTTCTCTTTTCATAAAAAGTCCCCTTCTAAATGTTTATTTACATTTTCTTTTTATGAATTATTATTCTTTTTAGATTAATATAGTTCATTCCTTAATTTAATATATTTCTTAATAATATAATATAACAAAGACATAAAATAATATATAATAAGGTTTAAAGATAATATATTATACTAATTTAGAGTAATTAAAATATAGTTTTAATATAACTTTAAAGAATATAGAAATATAACTAATATAACTTTTCTAATACATTAATTTGATACATTTGTATTGATTTTCTTTGTTTACATTTTTTTATAAAATTTACTTAATATCTTGAAAATTCTTTATCAATGATGATGATTTTTCTCTCCACTTCTCTGCTTTTTAATTAATTGAATTTTAGTTTTAAAAAAAAAAAATAAATAATAAATAATAAATAATAAAAATATAATAATTGTAAATCTTTTATTATTTTTTAAGTAGTCTATATTTTTTTTCTAGTGTTGAAAAATTATAGTTATGAAATTCATTTACGTCTATTTAGGGGTGTTGTTAATTCTTACTCAATATGTTTTGGGTAAGTGTGGTTTTCCATCTTGGGACTTGATTTTGCCGGAGTGTAATGGAAAAAAGAAACGTTTTGTAATAAAAGCTGGTGAAGAAGGCTGGTTTAGATGCACCAAGGGTTCAACAATTGATAAAAGAGGGGAATCTGTATCGATATCATATAATGAAAATAATAAAGCTTATTATGTAAAATGTAATAATATATTCTTTGATTGTGATATTGATGTAACTGGTAAGCGGTGTAGAAACTGTTCCTATACAGACTCGAAAGGAATACGCAGATCTGGTTATGATTGCGGAGAGTAAATATATAAAATAGATAAATAAATAAATCTATTTAATCATATATAACAATTATAAATCTAATATTTTTTTTAAAACAAACCGTTAAAAAAAATAGAAAAATCAAAAAGTTATAAAATATTAACAGTTTTAATTATTAAAGTATAAAAATATTTTTTTTTTTTTTTTTACAAACATTGATAATTCTAAGTATAAAAATATATATATATATATATTTTTATAAACATTGATAATTTTAAGTATAAAAATATTATCAGGAATATCAATAAAATAAAATAAAATAAAATAAAATAAAATAAAATAATTTCATATTTATTATGTATTTTATGTTATGTTCCATTTTATTATCAGAACATTATTTTATCAAAAAAAAAAAAAAAAAAAAAAAAAAAAAATAAAACTAAAATAAAATGATAGTATAAAAAATAAAAGAGATTAACTAATTAGTTTTACAGTAGTAAATTTTCGATTTTATTTTTCATTTATTTTTTCTTTTAATTATTAATTATTTTTAATTATTATTTTTAATTATTATTATTAATTATTATTTATTTTTAATTATTATTTATTAATATTATTTATTTTTATTTTTTTTTTTAATTATTATTTATTTTTTTTTTATAATGATATTTATTTATTCTATTTATAATATTTATTTACTATTTTATATCATTTTTATTTTATATCATTTTTATTTTATATCATATTTTATAAAATTTATTCTATTTATTATTATTTTTTTTTTTATAAACATAATTCTAAGTATAAAAATATTATCAGGAATATCAATAAAATAAAATAAAATAAAATAAAATAATATAAAATAAAATAATTTCATATTTATTATGTATTTTTTTTGTTATTTTTTTTTTTGTTATTTTTTTATTATTATTATTATTTTTACATCTGATTACCATCTGATTATCTACATAAAATTATGTTGATGCCTCATTGTAGCTCATTTATTTTATTACTTTTATTATTTATTTTTATGTAAAATAAGGTTATGTACAATCATGTATTAATAATTCTTTTTTTTATATATGGATATAATTAATAAATACAAATTTTTATTTTATTCTATTGATTTTAATATTTATATTATTTATTTTTATATTATATTATATATTTTTATATATTATTTAATTTTATATATTATTTATTTTTATATTAATAAGGTTAGATTTCATTATTTGTTTTTTTTTAATTTCCAATTTCTCTTATAATAGATAATAATCAACGAATCGCCATTTTATAGGTCCATTTTTAATAAATACTTTTTATTAAAAGAAAAAATAACTATAAGAATTTATTTATTATATTCATTTATTTATCTATTTTTATATTTATCTATATAAAAACATTTATATTGATCCATATATTATTCTATTTATTTATCTTTTTCTTTATTTTATGCACTTCAAATGCATTATTTATTATTTTAATATATTTAGAGTTTTTAAGCTTTCTTTCATCATTAAACTAATTTACGATAATTTCCGTTTTCCATTTTTTTTTTTAACTTATTAAAATTTATTTCCTGTTTTTTTATTTTATTTTATTTTATTAAATATATTCTTTAATTCTTCTCTATTTAATTGTATTATATTATATTATATAATCAATTGTAATAATTATATTATTCTATTTTATAATCTTATTATATGAATAAATAAATAAAAAAGGTCAAAAAAATATTTTTTATTATTATTTTTTTATTTTATTTCATTTTAAAAATAAAAATAAAAATAAAAATAAAAATAAAAATCTCAAACGTTTGATTTTTTAAAACTAAAAAAAAAAAATAAAATTTATTGATATTGATTTTATTGATTTATATCTAATAAAATAATCAGGATAACTCTACTAAATAATTGAATGTAAAAAAAACTGAAGATTATAAATAATTAAATAATAAATAATTGAATAATTAAATAATAAATAATTGAATAGTTAAATAATAAATAATAAATAATTAAATAACAAATAATTAAATAATTGAATAATAAATAACTACAAAATATAAAGTTTAATTTATATTAAATTAAATATAAAATAAAAATGAGAAAATGATTTCATTCATTTATTTTTTTTTATAAATTAATTATTATTATTATTTATATGGATTAAAATTTAAAAAAAATTTTTTTCTTATATTAAATATAAAATCAAGTGTACTTCTATTATATGTAATAATTCAACGATATAATTACTCACATATATTATGAATACTATTGTTGTTATAGAGGCAGCTAAACTTCTTCTGGATGCCAACTAAATAAGGTTGAGTAGGTTACACCATTTTTATTATTTAATTATTATTTAATGTAAAAGAAATAAGGAAGAGAAAGCTTAAAAAAAAAAAAAAAAAAAAAGTTGACATTGGTATAAAAAAATAAATATCATCCTATCTAATAGATAATATCTAATAGATAATATAATATAATATATGCTTTATCAATTAGATCAATATTAATAAAGTTCATTTGAGTGGATTAAGGTTTCCATTTAATTTATTTGTTACTATTTACTGAATTAAAAAAAAAATAAAATAAAAATAAAAAGATATATATATAAATATATTTCTAATATATATAAAATTTATATGACAGAATTTCTAATATTGAATCCATTTATGGTTAATTAATGATAAAAACTATGCCATCGTATACAATATCTAATATATTATAATAATTTAAATGATAGTCAAATAGAAAGCTTTATATATACAAATAATTTTTTTTACATCATTTTATATACATCATTTTATGTAAATACATGCGTTTTATGCTTATATATATTATATATTTTATGTATTATATTTGTACAATATATTATTTTTATTTTTATTATTCTTTTTAATTCAATTGTTATTTATTTATTTATTTACTTATTCATGCCTTTTTTTTTTTCCCGTAAAATATTACATAGCATCAAAAGGTTAGTGTTGTTGGTAAAATGAAGTAAATAAATAAATAAATAAAAATAAATAAATAAATAAAAATAAATAAAAATAAATAAATAAATAAATAAATAAATAAATAAATAAATAAATAAAAAGGCGAATAAAATAAAAAAAAAAAAAAAAGGAAAAACTTTACACTCTTAATTAAACTTTTATGCTCTGAAATAAAATAGTGTAGACTAAAGTAGGGTAAAGAGGGTAAAAAAAAGTGATGATGAACCGCTATTTTAAAATGTTCTGACATAAAAACTTTTTATTTTTAATATTAAAGTTTTTTAGTTTTTAATTATTTGTTTTTTAAGTATTAAAATTATGATATAAAAATAGTTTTATTATTAACTCTTAGTTAATTATTACTAATTGAATTGAATTAGCATTAAAATATTCAAATATCTTTTTTTTAATATGAATTAAAGTTTTTTGTAAGTTGTCAAGTTTGATATTTTAAATAATAAATAATAAATAATTGAATAATAAATAATAAATAATAAATAATAAATAATAAATAATAAATAATAAATAATAAATAATAAATAATAATAAATAATAAATAATAAATAATAAATAATAAATAATAAATAATAAATAATAAATAATAAATAATAAATAAGAAAAATATTAATAATTTGTAATAATAAATAATAAATAATAAATAATAAATAATAAATAATAAATAATAAATAATAAATAATAAATAATAAATAATAAATAATAAATAATAAATAATAAATAATAAATAATAAATAATAAATAATAAATAATAAATAATAATAATAATAAATAATAAATAATAAATAATAAATAATAAATAATAAATAATAAATAATAAAATAAATAATAAATAATAAATAATAAATAATAATAATAATAAATAATAAATAATAAATAATAAATAATAAATAATAAATAATAAATAATAAATAATAAATAATAAATAATAAATAATAATTAATAAATAATAAATAATAAATAATAAATAATAAATAATAAATAATAAATAATAAATAATAAATAATAAATAATAAATAATAAATAATAAATAATAAATAATAATAAATAATAAATAATAAATAATAAATAATAAATAATTATATGATAAATAATAAAATAATAAAATAATAATAAGAGTAATAAATAATAATAAATATTAATTAATAAATAATTGAATAATAAATAAATAAATAAATAATAAGAAATAAATAATAAGAAATAAATAAAAAGTCATAAATAATAAATAACAAATAGTAAATAATAATAAATAATAACTATTATTTATAATTATTAATTTTATTTAAATTTTTTTTAAACTTTTTTTTTCGTATGTAAAAAGGTAGATTTCTTATTTAAAGTTTTAATAGTTTTAATTTTTTTTCTTTGTATTAATATATATTATATATAAAAATAAAAAATAAAAATTATATATATATTTTATAATTAAATATATATTTTTTTATTTTTCTGTGAAAAAATATATATATATACTTTTATTATTTAATAATTTATTATTATTATTATTATTATTATTATTATTATTATTATTCATAATTGAAACACCGTAGATGGAGTGGAAAACTTTATGTATCATGGTAATGTTAATTAAAATATTAGAATGAAAATGAAAAAGATTTTTCATTTTGGAATTTAATAATTAAAAATAAATAAATAAATAAATAAATAAATAAATAAATAAATAAATAAATAAATAAATAAATAAATAAATAAATAAATAATAATAATTAATAATTATTATTATTGCTATTTAATTATTTTGTGCTTTAATTATTTTAATTATTAAATAATTAAATAGTAATAATTATTATTAATATTATTAAGTAATTTATTTAATTATTAGTATTAATTATTTTTTTTTTTATTTAATTTAAATATATATATATATATTTAATAAACACATATCTATTAGTATGTATTGTAACCCTTATGAATTAAAGAAATTAATTATCTATTATTTATTATTATTATTAATAAAAATCAAAATAAGAATTAAAGAATTAAAGATTATATGAATCTATCAAGAAATCTTTTCCTATTCTTTTGGTAAAAATTTTAATTTTTTTTATATTTTTTTATTTTATTTTATTTTTTGGATATTGTAATAGAACTCTCTTTTTTTTTTTTTTATTTTTATTTTTATTTTTATTTTTATTTATCATTGATAAATATATTTTATAATAAAATTGATAAACCAATAATAATAAAAGATAACAGCTTATTCTCTTTCGCTCTCTCTTTTTTTTTTTTATACTTTTCTACTATTATTATTTATTAAATTATTAAATAAAAAAATTTAAAAAATTTTAATTTAAAAAAGATAGCATTAATAAGCAATGCTTTTGTTACATTTACTTTATTTTATATAGATAGTGTTACAGTTTTTTTTTTTTTTTATATAATTATTATTTAAAAATTCTGTATAAAATAATATGAAAACAAACAAACAAAAAAAAAAAAGTGAACTATAGAATTAAAATATTAACAATAATAATAAAGGGTTTTAAAAGTCTTAATAATTAAAGTATTTAAACTCTAATATAAGAGCAAGATATAATATTTTTTTATTATTCATTCTTTGATGTAATGATTTATTTTGTTTATGGTATATTATATCATCAATGAAAAAAATTTAATATATATTTATTTATATAATTCAATTAATATATATGTTTATATTTATATTTATTATTATTTTTTTTTAAATTAATATTTAAATAGTTATATATAAATATTTATTTTATTAATATTATTAAAAATAATTTGAATCATTCAATGTGAAAATAAAAATAATAAAATAATAATAATTTTTTTTTTATTCAGTTTTTTATTTATTTAAATATAAATATATGTATATATAATTTTTTTTATTCTATGAAATGTTTTATTAAACTGATTTACGTTAAATTTATTTTTTTTTTCTTTTTCATCCTCTTAATTTTTTTTTATTTATTATATTTTTAATTAATTATTTATTTTATTTTTATTTTTATTTATTTTATTTTTATTTTTTTTTATATATAAATATATATAAATATATTTACTGAAGAAAAAAATTCTACTTTTGGATAAAATTAATTTTTATTTATTTATTTATTAAATCTATTTGTTTAATTGCTTTATTTTTTTTTATAATTATTATTATGTAAAAAAAAAAATAAGGTAATAATAATTAATAATTATATATGATTTTATTAATAGTATTAATAGAGTAAAAAATAAAAAGATAAATATTTTTATTTTTTTTATATAATTTTTTTTTTTAAATATATCTATATAGAATTATTTTTTTTTATTCCTTAATATTTATTTTTATTTTTATTTTTATTCATTGTAATACTATACTATAAAATAAATTAAATAGTTCATTATTATTTTTAATTCTTTTAAAATAGTGTATGTACTGTATATGTTTTTTATTCATTACTTTATTTTCCTCCTTCTTTCCTTCCTATATTTATTAGTAACATCCTTTTTTTTTTTTTGGTTTTATAAAAAAAAAATATTTTATTTTATTTTTTATTTTATTAATTATTTTTTTCTTTTTATTATTCGCTTTATATTTATAATTTATTATTTTTTATTTTTTATTTAATTAAAATAAAAAAAAATTTATAAAAAAAATCCTATAATTTTTGATATTTAAAAATTTTAAAGAAAAAAAAAATATCATTAGTATTATTATCGTTGGATAATTATTATTATTTCATTATTATTTCATTTTTATTTTTTTATTTTATTTTTTATTTTTTTTTTTTTATATTTTATTTTTTATATTTATTTTTAATTTTTCTCCAAATGGCTATAAAATTTTCAATTTTTTTTTTTTTTTTTTTTTTTTTGTTTTACAGATCAATTTTTTTTTTTTTTTTTTTTTTTTACTGGTTTATAATTTTTATTTTTTATTTTATTTTAATTTTTTTTTTTTTTTGTCGGGGGAGGGGGAGAATAAATTAAAACAACAACAATAACAACAACAATAAAAAAAAAAAAAAAGAATTTTCCTTTCTGTTTCCCTTCTTTCTTCTCCCTCTGCTTCATTAGTACATTCCCTCTAATTCCTTTAGTTTTTTTTTTTTTTTTTTTTATGTATCAGATCATAAAATAAAATTTTTTTATTTATTCTGTATTTTTTTTTCTGTATAATTAATTAATTATTTATTATTATTATTATTATTATTATCATCATTTTTTTTGTATTTTATTCATCAACTTTATCCTTTACCATTGGTAAAAAAAAAAAAAAAAAAAACTTTATATTTATTACTATCGTCCATTATCTATTATCCTATCAAAAACTTTATTAAATACCGTCCTTTATTATCCTATAAAAACAAAGGGAGATAATCTAATCTAAATTGATTTTTTTTTTCATTATTATTATTTTATTATTACTATACAAGTACAAATAAACAAAAAAAAAAAAAAGTTTATTCATCCGTTAAAAGGTTAATAGGATGATCAACAAAAAAAATGAATACTATAAAGCTATTTATATCCATTTTATTTATCTATTTCATTAGAGAGAGAGTTGAAGATTAAATTAAATTAAATTA
>JACVTC010000061.1:967500-1031807 GCA_016946835.1 Neocallimastix lanati (nom. inval.)
ATTATTTGATGTGGTTATTGCGGTAGTTATTGGTGTAGCTAATTCTATTGCTTCTTTTTTATTATTGCCATTTTGATTATTATTGTTATGATTTTGACTATAAGACATAATTAAATTTATTATTTAATATAATAATAGTTTATAACAAATTTATTTATTATTATATTATTATATTTTTATCTTTTTATAATTTAATATTTTTATAATTTTATAATTTTATATCTTTATAATTTTATAAATTTATACTTTTATATATTTATATATTTATATGCATTATATTTTTATTTTTTTTATAATGATCACTTAACATAATAAATATATATATAAAAAACTCTTTTAAAAAATAAATAGAAAGAATTTATTATATGTTATTATACGTTAACCTCTTTTTTTTTATCTTTTTTTTTTTTTTTTTTTTTTTTTTTTTTTTATTTTTTCTTTTGGATAATTAAAATATAAAATAAATATTTTTAATTTTTTCATGATTTGTTCATTAATATATTTAAAAATTTGGATCAATTATTTTTTTTATTAAAAGTAAATTAAAATGTAATAATTATTTATTAGCAATAAATTTAGAAATTTATCCTTTTTTTTTTTTTTTTTTTTTTTTTTTAAAAAAATTTATATAAAAAATTACATTATTATAATAATTATAATATAGAAATGATAAATCATCATATATATACTAATGAATAATATTAATTATATAAAGAATTATAATAAAGAATAATAATAATAAATAAATAATAAATAAGAATTATAATAATTGATTTTCAAATATATATAAATATATGATTATAATAAATATTGAATATATATATATATATTTTATATTTTATTCATTATTCATTATTATTGTTTTAATAAATTTTAAACCTAAGTTAAATATTCATAATTTCCAAAAAATTAATTTTATAGTTCTTAGTTTTTATTTATGAAATATCTAATTATATATATTAGATATTAAAGATTTTAGAAATATAATAAATTCATAAATAATATATATATATATATATATATAATTTATTTTATTTTAATTAATTAAATATTTTTTTTTTTTTTTATTTTTTATTTTTATTTTTATTTTTTTTTTTTTTAAAAATTTATATATATAAATGTAAATTTCTAATAGAAAAAAAATAATTATAAAAATAGAATAAAATAAAATTAAATAATAGTAGTAATAATAATAATAATAATAATAATAATAATAATAATAATAATAATATTATTATTATTATTATTATTATATGTTAACTTTAAAAAAAATGTATATGGTCCTGCTTTATTATTACTTTAAGATGAAAAATTTTTTAGTTCACTTTGATCTCTGGAATTGGTATCTTGTTGTGAAGGAATAGCAGATTGAAATGAAAATTCAAAAGGTTTTTCATTTTGATGATATTCTTTGAAGGAAAATGAACCAAAAGTAAATGGTTTTAATTTATTCGAGTTGGTTTCATCTATAGTAGAATTATTACTGGGATTTTCTGTTTTACTATCTGGTTTGATATATTCAAATGAAAATGTATTACCTAATTCTGAATATGGTTCTGAATATGGTTTTAATGAATTAGCTGTAAATTTAAAGGTTTTTGATTTAGTATCATTATCATTAGTAAAATTTTTTATATTAAATGATAAGGATTTAGGATTATTTGATGAATTATTACTATCATTAATTTTATTTGGTTGAGGAGGTGAAGGTGAGCTATACGAAAACGTGAATGGATTTACTTCTTTTAAACCTGAACTTGTATTGTGTTGCTTAGATGAGGCAGAGCCAAATGAAAATATTGATTTGGAGTCACTCGATTCATTATTATTTTTTGAATTAGTATTTTCTGTATTAACATCTTTACCGATATTATTGGATGTTGTATGATTTTGTTTTGTTACAGATTCAGTTTCAGAAGACAATAATATAGGTTTATTATTTATATTTGAATTGTTATGATTAGTAGAATTGGTTTGCTCTAACATATTTGAAGTATTTGAGAATAAAAATGGTTTTGACTCAGTAGTATTCATTTCATTATCGCAATTCTTTCTTTTATTATTAAAGGATAAGCTATTAGTAGTTGAATTATCTGAATTTGAATTATTTGTATTTTGTGATGTTTTTGTTCCAAATAGAAATGATGAAGCTTCATTGGTATCAATTTCATTAATTTTATTACCATAATTATTATTATTTCTATTATTAGAAGTATTTATGTTTTTATCAATGTTTGAGTGCATTTTTTGATTAAATGATGATGAAAATGTAAATGGTCTTGATTCAGTATTTTTCTTATTATTATCGTTTTTTGAGTCACTTACTTTTAATTTATTTATATCTTCTTCTTCTTCTTTTACTGGATCAGAATATGAAAACATTTTGATTTCTCTGGATTTCAAATTTTCATGAGGCGACGGTGAAGAGGAAAACGTAAAAGGAATAGTTGGTGTTTCTGTATTATTAGCATTAGGACTAGAAGAAGATTTTGTAGAAGAAAATGAATTTCTGGACCTTAATGTTCCATATGATATTCGTCGTTCAGAATTATTATCAATATTAATAAATGAAAATCCATTCCATTTATCTGATTTCACTGGAGAAACATTTGAATTATTACTACCACTAGTAAATACAAATAATTTTGATTCTTTATTATTATTATCATCATTATTATTTTTCATGTTAGTATTATCATCCTTATTCTCATCTTTATTTATATTGTTGTTAATTGAAATTTGTTTAAGTTCATTTACTATATTTGACATTGAATTGTTTGGGTCTTCTTTTGAATTTTTCAAGAATTTCTGTGATTCACTTTTTTTAGAATCCATTTCGTTCATAGAATCTTCATTTAATACTGAGGAGCTATTTATTCGTTCGAGACTCTCATGATCATTGGCAGGAATAGATTCTTTATGTAATAAAGATAATATTTCTGTATTATTGTTCTTATTTGCTTCAGCCAATATTTTTTCTGAAATAAGTTCTTTAAAAGGAAAAACATAATAACTTAATATCAGCTTCACAAAATCTATATCATTTAGTATTACTGCGACTTCTAAAAGTTGATATCTCTTAATTTTATCTGAAAGAATAGCATCTGAACTTCCATCATATTCAAAAAAGATTTTAACAGCTTGATAATTTTCTTTTTCGATAGCTAATTGATATAAATCATTACTAACAATAATTTTATTTTTTTCATTAGAAAGTATTTCTTTCAATTGTTGTCTTGAAATCGGTTCTTCCTTTTTATACCTATTTAGCATACTTAAAATAAAAGTATTATCAAATATATAAAATCTATGAATTATTTCAACAAAATCATTATTTGTATTTAATAAGTTTTTAATAAGACTATTATTTATATATTGTATATTATATCCATGATTTAATATAAATTTTAAATTTTTATTATTCAAAAGATTTTGTTTGGAAAAAATATTAAAAATTGATCCCTTATCACAGTTGATATCGCTATTATATTGTGTTAATAAAAGATTTGCGAGTTGATAATTATTTTTTCCAATTGCTGAAAAAAGAGGTGTCTTTTTATTAAAATTATTATCTAAAATAAAATAATCTAATTTATCTAAAGAAATCTTTTGAAGTAAATATTGAATATGGTCTATTGGTGTTTCATTTTCTATTGCATAAATAACAATATCCACTTTATATGATAAATCTATTTCCGTAAAATCAATATTATTTTCATTGATAAAATTTTCTAATTCTGATATATCATCTTTGCATATAAATTTCTTTATACCATTGATTTTTTCAAGTATTGATAGTTTCTTTGGGGATTCCATTATAATTATAATTAATTAAAGCCTTTAAAAAAGAAAAAGAAAAAAAAAAAAAAAAAAAAAAACTATTACAAATAATAATAATAATTATAATAATTATAATAATTATAATAATAATAAAAAAAATTATTTAATTTTTTAATATTTTTTAATATTTAATTATGAATTTTTTTTTTTTCGTTCCTTAATTACATTTGAAATAATAAATTAAATTATATTAACCAATATTTTTACATATTATATCTAAAATTTCATTAACTTTAAAAAAGTTTAAAAAAAAAATTAAAAATTTTATTATATAAAATAAATATATTTATTTAAATTTTTTTTTTTTTTTTTTTTTTTTTTTTTTTTTTTTTTTTTTTTTTTTTTTTTAAAAGATTAATAATTTAATATATATTCTTTAATTTCTGATTTTAAATTATATTTAATTATTCTTCAGTATTATTTTTATTCAGTTTTATTTTTTTATTTTTTATATTTATTTTTTTACTTTTATTTTTTACATTTTTTTTATATATACTTAATTTTTTTTTTTTTTTTTATAATTATATTTAAATTAATTACTTAATGTGAGATATTATATTAATTAAGTTATGAAAAATCTTTTTAAATATTATTACATAAAATTTTTTTTATTCGTTAATTCAATTATTAATTAAATATTAATTTACTATTTATTCATTTATTTTATCAATAAATAATAATAATAAATATTCCAAAAAAAAAAAAAAATATATATATAAAGAAACTAGTAATGTCCCTACACTATAAAATGGAGTTTTAAAAAAAAAAATACATAGACACACATATAATTGGTACCTATCTCCCATTAGTGCCTTAAAAGTTATTGTTGTAGGTGTGATGATATATGACATATCAGTACAGTGTCGCTTTTCACAACACGTCGTTACATGTCCGTCCAGAGCTAAATTCTCTATATATTCCTACATATATCTCCGTTGACCACGAGCATTGGAACGGGATTCATTCACTCCCTCCCCTCGGTGGGTGTAATCATAGGCGTGTTGGAATTTGACCCTCCTAATTCTTTTAGAATAAGCCGGAGACGTCATCAAGGCCTATGATTAAGTCGTATCGTAGTATTAAGGTTGGATTAATAATTAGCCAAGGGAAAGCCTTTTGGATATCACTGTGGTTGCATGATACCTCAGGATAGAAAACCATGTCGGGAAATCGATCTTAATATAAAAACTCTTATTTAATATTTAAATGATTTGAGAATATTAATAAATAAGATTTATATCATGTCATATATAAATATATATAAATAATTAATTTCAAATTATGAATGTGCATTTCTCCAATTTTTATAATACAAATTTTCAATACGCCATTTATTTTTAATGGCTTGTAAATTTTTTGTTAACTCCATAAAAAATTTTAATACAATTAATGTAAAAAAAATAAATGTATAAATAAATAAATAAATAAATAAATAAATAAATAAATAAATAAATAAATAAATAAATAAATAAGTACAAGTATATAAAATAAAATAAAATAAAATAAAATAAATAGTAAAATATTAAATATAAAGTACAGATTGAATAAAATAAAATAAAATAAAATAAAATTCATTAATATACAAACATATATATTTCAAAAAAAAAATATATATATATATATATATATATATTTTATAATTTTTCAATTTTTTAATTGTTTTTACTAATTCATTTTTAAGTTTAACCTATTTACTCATTCCTATTATATATAAAATATTGTAAATTATTTTAATAATACTAAGTTGATTTATGGTTGAAAATTACAGCAGAATATGAAAATGAAGCCAATCATAAATGAAAATCATCCATAAATTAAACAATATTCATAAGTACATAAGTCTTCTATAAATTAATAGCAACAACAACGAATACAAAAAATAATAATACAATTTAAAAATAAAGAAAATAAAACAACAATTAAATATAAAATTAAACAAAATGGAAAAGAAATAAAGAAAGAAAGGAAAAAAAAATACAAACAAAATTATGAATACTTTTCTCTTATAAATTTTTTTATTTTTTTAATTTTTAAAAATAATAATTATTTTTTTTCTTACATTATTACATTTTTACCTTATATTAATTTTTTATATAGTTTTTCTTGATTAAAGTTATTATAATTATAATTACTATTATATCCTTTGTGGAATTATTAATTTATATTATAAAATTTTAGTATTTTATTAAATTTGTTTTTATTTTTTATTTTATTTTTTTTTTTAAAATATATATATATATATATATATTAAAATTAAAAATATATAATATATTTTAATAATATTAATAATTATTACAATATGCATAAATATATATAATAATTATCTTTCAAAAAATAAGCATTTTTTTCGGTGAGATTGATTATATTGATTATATTAAAATTAATAATAATAATAATAATAGCAATTTCTTTTTAATATGATCAAGAGATAAGAATATTAGGATATTAAAAATATATATATATATATATTGAAGATGATATTGTGTTAAAAATAAAAAAAAAAAAAACAATAATTTTTTTTTTCTTTAAGTATACATTATATATGAATAAAACATTACTAATTATTTTGTAAATAAAAGAATGGGATAAAAAAATAACAATTTTTTTATCAATAATAATTGTAAAAAAAAAAAAACAAGTATCGATATTTATTGAATCCATTCTTTTATTTTATTAACAATAGAGTTCTTTTGATCGTAATGGATGTAATGAGAACCATCTAATACCAAGATTTCATTACGAGTATTATTGCCGAGAATTTCATGATGTAAACCTTCCCATTTAGTATTTTGTTTAACGTTATCTTTTGAAAGGAAAGTTAGGGTTGGAATACGATCTGGAAATTTTACACCTTCAAGACTGGCAAGACGATCCAAAAAAGTTTCAATATCATCCCATTGTCCTTTAGTAAATGCATGATTAATCAACAAAAGCTCTTCAACATCAATTTCTTCATCAGTATAAGGATAAGTTGTATCCATACTATATGGAGCTTGTCCAAATTTAATAATTAGACGTCCTAAACCAATACTATTCATTTTTTTAAAAGGTATATAAGATCCTACAAGTTCTTCCTTCGAAATATCTTTTTCGGTGCCTGAAACCGAACTATCCAAAGCAATAACTCCTAAAACTTCATCGGAATATTGATTTGACCATTTTAAAGAGAAAGCGCCTCCCATGGAATGTCCCATAATATAATAATTATTAATACCAATTTTCTTCACTCCTTCACGTATTTCTGAAATCATGGTACTGAAATCACGATTCGTGTCCACCACATCATCAGAAAATCCATAACCAAAAGGTTCAATGGTAATGACTTTAAACTTATCAGAAAGAGCTTCTGCTAAGGGTTTAAATTCAATAATAGGTGAAGGACAACCCATACCCGGTAAAATGGCAATGGTTTGATTATTTTTTTCTCCAACAATACTATAAGACATTTGATGTCCATTTATTTCTACTTTTTTAGAATACTTTTCACTATAATTCTTTATTTTTTTTTTATCTACACTATTACAAATCAAAGTATAACCAGTAAAAAGAAGTATTAAAGCAATAAGGATAATAAAGATCCATAATAAAACACGGAGAATTTTACGTTTAAAAGATCTTTTTTCCTTTTTTTGCTTTTCTGGTACATCCTTTTGTGAGATATCAATATTTACAGAATCAGTAGTACTCATTTTTTTTTTATAAAATTAAATTTGATTAAAAGAAAAATTTTTATTATATTATTTAAAAATTATTTAATAAATAATATATTTTATTATTATTATTATTTATTTTTTATTAAATTAGCTTTATTTTTAATTTTATATAATTATAATTATATAACTTTTCTTTTCTTTTTTTTTTTGAGTATTTTTTTTTTTTTTTGAATTTTTAATTTAGAAAGAAATTTCATTGTTTTTATATGAATTTTTCTTTTTAATCATTTGACTCATTGCAAACGCGTAGAAACAAAAAATAAATAATATAAATAAATTATATAGAGAATATACTATATAACTATTTAAAAATAATTATTAGAATTATTTTATTATTATTATTATTATTATTTTTTTTTTTTTAATTTCACTATATTAAGTAAACATAAGTTACACAATGCTTTCCATTAAAAAATAACTTTAATGTATAAAACAAAATAATATAACCCTTGAGGAAAAATTGTTAGGTTAATTTATATAAATTTATTAAAGTATTATTGAATTATTTATTAATTTTATTATTATATTTACATTTACATTTGAAATAATTAAGTAAAAATAATTATACTTTATTTTTACATTTAAAACTATCTATACTTGATTTTTACATTTAAAACTATTTTTACATTTAAAACTATCTATACTTGATTTTTACATTTAAAACTATCTAACATCTTTTATCACTCACTTCATTTTCATGCTATTTGATTATAACAAACTATTTAATTGTTCTTGTGATTAAACAATTTAACGAGTTTTTATGTTAAAGTATTATAAATTCTAATAATAGTAATAATGATTATTTATGGAAGTATTTAATATCCATTATTAATATAAAATAATTATAGAATAAAATGAGGCTATAATTTATACATTGTATGCAACTGATAAGAAATTAACTAATTAAGTAATAAGTTGTAATATTTTAATTTACTAAATGAATGTATACAACTTCTAGTATGATTATTATTTTATTAATATTTAAAGTTAATTAGAAAGTTATAAATGTTTTAAAAATATAGAAATAATTGAAACTTTGTTCTATAGTAATAATAATAATAATAATAATAATAATAAAAAAGTCAACTTTTATTTATTTATTATATTAACTATTCTTATATAAAAGTTTTTTTTAATAAAATAAAAAGTTTTCAATATAAAATAAAATATATTTTTAATATAAAATTTTATAATAAAAATTGAAATATAAAATATAAATTTTTAAAAAATATCATTAATATAAATTTTCATTATTAATATAAAAATAAAAATAAGAATTATTATCAATATTGTTAATATAATTTTTCAATATATAAAAATATTATTGTTAATATAAGTTTTCAATATATAAAATTATTATCATTAATATAGGATTTAATATAAAAATAGAAAATTTAAATATAATTTTGATTTTCATACTTTATTAAAATTTTAATATGGTAATAAGAAAAAGGAAATTTAAAAATGGAATATATCAATATTAATAAATAATATATTTAAAACTAATAAAATTAATAATAGGTGTTTATTAATTATTAGTGTTATTTTATTTCACAAATTATTTTTATATTTATTTGTAGTTTACATTAAATATATTGAAATTATTATTTATATTTAAAAGGTAAATATGATTAATAAAGGTCAATTTACAAGTACTAAGCTAAATAATAAAGTGGTCTCGTTTTGTAAAAATTTTTAAACAAATTTATTTGCAACTTCAAATTAAATAATAGAAAATAAAGTAATCAAAAGTTTTCTATGGAATTTCTAATTAGTTTTTTCATTTAACTAGTTTTTTCATTTAATTAATTTTTTCATTTAATTAATTTTTTCATTTAATTAATTTTGTGTAAACTTTTTTTTATGTTCTTAGAATGTTATCAGTTCAGATAGTAGAAAAATGAAATATGCAAACCTTAATTAATATAAAATAATTTTTATTATTCAAACATAAATTAATGTAATAATTCAAATTTAAATCTAATGATTTTATAATATGTTCAATATGTGGCTTGATTTCTATATATTAATAATACTTAATGTTTTAATTATATTCTATTCTTATTATTTTATATTTATATTTATACATTTATTAATATTTATAATACTTGTGTAATTAAGTGTATAAGAAAGTTATTAAATAGTTTTAAATGTGTTGTCAAGTATAATTATTTTACTTGAATAAATACATGTAATCTTAGTAATAAAAATAAATAAATAATACTTTTAATAAATTAAATAAATAAATTTCAATAATAGTACCTCGAACTTTAAGTTGTATATCATTTATCATTCTACAAAACAGAATAATGTTTGAATGTCATTAGTGCTAATTGGTTTTGTGTCTTTTTATTTTTTGTTTTATTTTATTTTATTTTATTTTATTTTTTTGTGCTAAACTCTGATAAATAGAAAAAAAAATGCATATGAATTAATATATTGGGGTATAAATTATATATGTTTATTAAAATATAAATAATAAATTTAAAATTAAAAGGAAAATGTGAAAAAATAATACTGATTAAATAAAAGAAATAATATTAAGAATGATGAATGAGAAATTAAATTATAAGAAGTTTATTTTTTATTTTATAAACTCTATAGGACAAAATACAAATGGTGACTACTGTAAGAAAGAAGAACTGATGAATTTTTGATAATCTTAATGATGATTTTTTGATAATCTTAATGATGATTTTTTATCGAAAGTAATCATTTTATTTAATTCGTTTTTCTGTTAACAATACTAATCAATAATTTTATATCTAATTTTAAGATTTTTATACTATTACGAATACAATTTATTATTATTATTATTATTATTATTATTATTATTTTTATTATTTATTATCATTTATTATTATTGTTATTATTATTATTGCTATTATTACTATTGTTATTATTTAAATAATTGCATATACAGTTTTAAAGTTTTTCAAATTATATTCAAATAATAATAATATTATAATTAAGAAAAATATTTATTTATTTTTATTATAAATATCTATTTATGAAAAATAAAAGAATTACTATTTTACTTATTTCTTAATTAATTATTAATATTAATTAAATTAATAATCAAAATCAAATAGTATTATTTATGTAGATTATTCTTATCCATACTTTTTTATTCCAGTTACTTTTAATCTTTTAATTAATAATAAATAACTTTATTAAATAGAGTAAAGATTAAATTCTCAATGATATTTAAAAAATTAATTCTTTTTTTTTTTTTTTTTTTTTTTTTTTTTAATAAATATAATTAAACTTTAGAAAGTTCTAAAAAAAAGAAATTTGGATTATTAAAGTTTAATTTTTTTTTAGGACTTTCTAAACTATTTGTAACATAATGCTAATGCTATCTATAAGAATTTTTTTAAATGATAAATTTTATTTTATATCATTTAAGTTTATTGTTGAAGTATATGTTAAAGAATATTTTATTATATAAAAATATGTAAAAGTGTACATAACAATGTTTTATGGTTAGTCAACATTATCTAGTAAATATGGTGTGACTTATATATATTATTCATATTAAAAAACGTGACTATATTAATGATATGCCGAAATTTTATATACAATTCATTTTTACTAGTATAATTATTTTTTTATTAATATTAATATTTTCTTTTCCTAGAAAATTACCAAATCAACCTCTGTCTAATAATTTACATGAAGGATGATTGTTAATAGGATTATTTTACATAAAAATTATAATTTAATAATATAAATAAATATAAAGTAATACTATATAAGAATATAATAAATAAAATCAACTATATATATTTATTTTTAATATAATATAAGTAATTATAATTATTTTATTATATTATAATATATAGATGTATTATGAATATTTAAGATAAACTTTAAGAAAAGAATATAATTATATTCAATGGTTTTTATTCCAAATTCTGGTATTACAATGGACCTCGAGGTGGCTATCTTATTGGAGGAGTATAAAATTAATTTAAAAATTATTATGAAAAAATCCGAAAAAAAAAAAAAAAAAAAAAAAAAAATTTTTTTTTTAAAAAATTTATATTCATTGTTTTATATTTTCATTTCTGGATATAGAGCGAAAAAATTTAATTATTAAAATTTATTTTTCTTTTTATATATATATCATAATTAAAATTAATTTTAATTAAAATAATTAAAGTTAAAATTAATTTTTATTTTTTTTATAAAGAATTGTTTGAATTAAATAGTAAAAAAAAAAAAAAAAAAAAAAAAAAAACCGATATAAAAACATAATTTCATTTCTTTTAAAAAAATTTTTTTTTGAATTTAAAAAAAAAAGGAAAAAATAAAATAAAAAAAGATATATAAATAAAAATGAATATATATAAATATATAAATAAAAATTAATATATATATATATTAATATATAAATCAATTAAAAAATAAATATACAACTAAAAAAATTATTATTTATATATTGAATATATAATTAAGTTGAATTTAACAGATATAAAATATGCAATTTTTTAAAATAATAAAGTTATTTATTATCTTATGTATATTAGTGATAGCTGGGAGAGTTGTATTTCCCCAAATTGCATTTCGCCAGGTTGTATTTCGACAAGTGGCGTAGTATTAAAATGTTGCATTTCCCCAAGTTGCTTTTCGCCAGGTTGCATTTCGACAAGTAGAGTATTGATATAAATAAATGAATAAATAAATAAATATTAATTCAAAATATTTTTTTTTAAATTGTTTTTATGCGATATTAATAATATTTAATTTTATTTATTGATTTATTTATTTATTTAATATTTTTCAATTTGGCGAAATGCAATTTGGCGAAATGCCACATTTTTTTAATACGCCACATGCTTTCAAAAAAATTGGCGAAATGCAATCTGGCGAAATGCAATTTGGCGAAATGCCCCACACCCGTGATAGCTATCACAACCACAACAATAAATAATTCAATTATTTGGGCTGATATTTCAGACCTAGATATTATTAGAGTTGAGGATACTTATTATATGGTACATACTAGAATGCTTTTCTCACCAGGTGCTCCAATTATGAACTTATGATATATTAACGGTTGAGGTTTTTCAAAAATTAGCTAATGGTAAAAATGATTACCCTCATGGTCAATGGGTGGCTAGTTTACGTTAAAATAAAGGTACTTTCTATATTTACTTTGGCACAACAAGTCCTACATTTTCAATAGTAAAAGTATTACTGGAAAATACAAAAGTATAACCGTATTAAATTCAGTGGTGGCTACATACATGAACAGTACTACTCAAGTCAATAATGTTTGATACTCCAGGAGATTGATATGGTTTAGTATTCTAAGATCATGGTTAATGGGAGATTGAACATTATATTTGATGTAGTATTCCAAAAATAAGTGAAAAGTGAGTATCTGCTTGTCAAAGGGTTAAGGTCTACCCCTACTATCAGTTATTCATGTAAAGTCTTTGCCAGGAATGTGGATAATGAATGGGGTGTGGAAAAGGGTCAATGGTATTTCATTGACCTATTTTTATGAAATTAAAACTCTCTCTTAACAATATTTCTTTTTTTTTTTTTTTTTTTTTTTTTTTTTTTTTTTTTTTTGAAAATACATTCATTGAGCATAGAGTTGTTTTTATAGTTTTAAGGTAGTAAATTTAATAGATAAATAAAATATAATTATTATTATCATTTTTTTCTTTTTAAATAAAAAAAAGAAGTTTTATGTAAATTATAAATTATAAAGTATATAAAAAGGAAATAAATAAATGCAAACGAATAAATTAAAAAATAAAAAAAAAAATAAAAAAAATAAAAAAATAAAAATAAAAAAATCCTAAGATATATATGTTTTAATAATTTGGTATTTATATATTTTGTTTAATTTCCATTTTCTCCTATTGCATATTTTGAAAAAATATCTATTTTCAATAGATGTTTTTTATAAAAAAAATTCTTTTAATATAAGCATATTTATTTATAAAAAAAATTAATTTATATAATATTTCAATACTTATTTCTATATTTACTCTATTAACATTTATTATATTTATCCATTTATATGTACTTAACTTTTTATGTACAAATTTCTACATTGGATTATATTATAAACAGTTTAATAAATATTTCCTTTTTTTTTTTTTTTTCATGGTGATAGTTACAATAATTAATTATTTTATAATATATTAAAACGATATTATATGTATTTAAGGAATACGATTGAATTAAAAAGTTTAATTATTTTTTTTTTTTTAAAAATTTTGAAATTTTAAATATAAATTTTAATTATATATATATATATAAAACTATTAAACTATTCTCTATATATATATTAGGAATTTTTTTCATAAGCATGGAAGGAATAGTAGGCACTTCTACGGGAAGGAGCATCAAGGAAAAGAGAACCATCACAATTTTCATCGATTTTAGAAAAACATATTTCATCATCTTTTGGAATACATTTGATGATAAAATTAGTTTTTCTAAAATCATGTGTATTATTTTTCATAGTATGTTGGAACATCTGGATAGGGAGAAACAAAAATCATTATTTGCTAAGACACTCTGAATAATTGATAAAAATGCATTATCATTTGTAAAAAAAAAAAAAAAAAAAAAATTTATTTATTATTATTGATATGTTAATAATTCCATAACCTATATATTATATATATGTGTATTAAGATGGTCTATGATATAGGTTAATTTAATATAAGTAGGTATGATATGTAAGTTAGTTGTTATTTATAACAATATTTAAAATAATAATTTAAAAAAGTAATTTTAAAATTTCAAATATTTTATACCATTTTTTTAAATATTTACAATTTATTTTAAATTATATTATTTTATTATTTAAATAATAATATGTATAAATTAATTATAAATTATTTTTATTTTATTTTATTTTATAAATGATAATGATGATATGTATAAATTAATTATAAATTATTAACATTTTATTTTATTTGTAATATGTAATTCCTTCTTAATAATTACCAAGAGTTAAAATGACCATAACCTTTTAATTCATTTTTTATTTCTCTAATAATTCTCTATAAATAGTTTTTTTTTTTCTTTTTTTTTTTTTTTTTTTTTTTTTTTTTTATAATTGATTTTTTTAATGATTTTTTTTTAATACTCTATTTTTAATTGTATTATTTAATATTGAGGGCATAAACTCACTCAATGAATCAATCCTCGTCAAGCCATTATTATCCACTTTATTTTGTAAAATAATGGATAAGGTGATGATTTTATGTTTTTTTTTTTTTTTTTTTTTTTTTTTTTTTTTTTTTTTTAATAATAATAATAATAAAAATCATTTTATTAAATAAAATTTTGGATTATGATATGTATTTTATAAATATAGTTTTTTAAAATATATATATAAAAGACAAATAAAAATAAAAAGATAAATATTTATTTTATAAAATAAAATAAAAAAAAATTGTTATAACTAAAAAATTTCTGCCTTTAGTATACATTATTAAATATCTGTATTGTATATATATATATATATTTTTTTTTTTTTAAATTATAAATATAATTTAAATAATTAATTAATTAATCATTGAATATGTTTTTGTTCAATGTTTTATGTTTTTTTTTTTTTTTTTTTTTTTTTTTTTTTTTTTTAATAATAATAATAATAAAAATCATTTTATTAAATAAAATTTTGGATTATGATATGTATTTTATAAATATAGTTGTTTTTTAAAATATATATATATAAAAGACATATAAAAAAAAAAGATAAATATTTATTTTATAAAATAAAAAAAAATTGTTATAACTAAAAAATTTACTGCCTTTAGTATACATTATTAAATATCTGTATTGTATTTTTTTTTTTTTTTTTTAGACAGGGAAGAGAATACACTTCCATAACTTTATTAATTTTATTATAAAAAAATACATGTATGTGAAAAGTACATTTGAAATTAAAAATAAAAATAAAAGTTAAAAAATAAAAAATAAAAAAGCTCAAAAATACTATGTTTTTCGGCAAGTTGTACTATGCGGGAATCTGTATTGTATAATACATTATATTTACTTTTATTTATTATTTTATTACTATTATTGTAATATATTTTATTATTATTATTATTAATAACTACTCATTTATATTTATTATAATTATTATTATTATATTATTATTTTTATTATTATAAATAACTACTCTATGATGTATTTATTATTATTATTATTATTATATTATTATTATTATTATTATTATTTTTATTATTTTAATAAATAATTTAAAAGCAATAGAAAAAAAAAATTATATATTGTATTATTAATAAAATAAATCTTTTTTTTTAAAAAAAACTATTATTAAATATAATATTATTTTTATACTTTTAATTAATAAAAAAAATTTTTTAATTAATTGTTTATTCTTATATATATATATATATATATATATATATTTTTTTTTTTTTTCCAGAAACATAATAGTATTGAGTAAGATCATATTTATAACAATAGGTGCCTTCTTCACAACATTTTGGAGCATTGGGGAATTGGGTATTACTATATGGTATCATTCGTTTTAGCACAATACGTTTCATGGAGGTATTTTTTTTTCTTCTATAATATATTAGTGATAAATCGAAAGTCCTTAATAACAATAAATTTTCTTTTGGAGCGTCTGAAAAAAGGGTTCCATCACAGGCTTCATTAAGTTTATCACATTTTGGTTCTAAATCTTCTTCAGGAATACAAACAAATGTACAAGGTACGATTTCCTTTGTAACAAACAGAATCTTCTCCACAACACTTATCTTATCAACTTCGAGGAATTTAGAACCTCCGTTGGGTTCATATATTCTGGTACAATACATTGAGCGTGGGTATGTTTCTTCAAATAAATGATTGGTCACCTTTACTACAGCATGGTCAGTTTTTTGGGACATTTTTCTGTTACTCTACTAAATTCTGATATTTAATAGTGATATTAATAACAAATGAAACGTTCTTGTTCTTTTAATTATCATTTATTTCATAGTTCCACTTTTTTCTAAATAATAACACTAATTATAAATTAATACTATTTAATAAATAAAAAATTGAATTAAAGAAAATTGCAAATAATTAAAATATAAAATTTTCGTAATGTTTTTTTTTATGCTATTTATTTTATATATATATATTATTAAATTAATTTCAAATATAATTTTTTACATGAAAATTAAAAATTTTATAAATAATTACAAAAATAAATTTTTTTTTTTTTTTTTTTTTTTTTATTTTTTTTATTTATTTATTTATTATTATTTTTTTTTTTTTAAAAAAAATATATATATATTATTATTACTATTATTATTATTAAAATTATCTTATTTATTAATAAAAAATTTTTTATACTAAATAGTATTAAAATATTAAAAAATATAAGAGTTTTTAATCTTTATATTAAAATAAATTTCTTCTTTCTTTTCCTTGTAATTTATTTATTATTAATATTTATATGATTTTTTTTTATATTAAAAAAAAAAAATTTAACAAATTAAAAAAATAAAATAAAAATTCAGAGAAGAAAATTTATTTTACAATCGATTTTTATTTTATATTAAGAATTTATATATTTATATTATTATTATATTTTTTTTTTTTTTCAATTTATTTAGAGTATGGAAAGAATTTTGTGAGCTGGGATTTTACCAGAAGCCCCAGTTGTACCATTGCTAGCCATGTAATAACCACCATCTAAGTTTTCAACAATACGAATTACATCTCTCTTCTTTATGACTAATTCTCCTGGTTTATCAGTTTCTAAATCATTTTGAGCTACAAATTCAATATCTAATTTTGGTGGCTTACTTGTAATTGGACCAGTTGGTAATAAACTATAGACACTTTCACGAAGAGCAGGTTGTTTAGATTGTAAAACTTCTATAAAGCTACTAGTGTTAGCAATTCCACCGAATGGTTCTAAAGTAGATAATGGTAAAATTCTAGATGGTTCACTTTCGGAAACATCACGACTTTCGCTATATTGGGTACTAGTATAGTCAGTAGTGTAGGTTTGTCTTCTACTGTCGGTTGTATATGAAGTATATTCAGAAGTATATTCGGAATATTGAGTATTTCTACGGCCGCATTCACACTCAGAACCAGAGCATGAACATGAAGAGTAACTATCTCCAGTATAATCGGTATAACGTGAATCACGATTAGTATAACTAGATCCCTCAGTGTAATCTGTATATCTACGACTATCACGATCTGTAGTGTAGCTAGTACCTTCAGTATAATCGGTGTATTGAGTATCTCTACGGCTGTCCTCAGTAGTATAATCAGTATATTGAGTGTCCCTACGACTGTCTTCAGTAGTATAATCAGTATATTGAGTATCTCTACGGCTATCAACAGTATAATCGGTGTATTGAGTATCTCTACGGCTATCAACAGTGTAATCAGTGTATTGAGTATCTCTACGGCTATCAACAGTGTAATCAGTGTATTGTGTGTCTCTACGGCTATCAACAGTGTAATCAGTGTATTGTGTGTCTCTACGGCTATCAACAGTGTAATCAGTGTATTGAGTGTCTCTACGACTGTCAGTAGTGTAATCAGTGTATTGAGTATCTCTACGACTGTCAGTAGTATAATCAGTGTATTGAGTATCTCTACGACTATCATCATATCCAGTAGTTTCTGTATAATCTGTCATTCTACGACTATCATAATAGTCAGTTTCAGTGTAATTAGTCATTCTACGACTATCGTCATAATTAGTTTCGGTGTAGGCAACAGAATCTTTCTTACTATCATTGTCAACAAAGACAGAGTATCCACGAGTGGTATCTCCCATATTTGAGTTATTTGCAAAGTTAAATGAAGTGAATGGCTTGGAGTTATTTAAATCTAATGAAAGTAACTTTAAGGATGATTCATCGGTAGTTGTTGTAGTATATCTTGATGATTCATTGCAAGTGCAAGAGCAAGTTCCTGAACCATTGCATGAACATGAGCAATTGTTACAAGAAGAACATGAAGATGTACTACATGAAGTACAAGTACTTGATGTGCTGTTGGATTTTTCAGTAGTAGTATTTGGCTTTTCAACAATAATATTAGAGTTATCGATGGTAAGATCACCACATTCATTAATAGCTAAAGCAACTGATGCAGTTGTAACAAAAGCAGAAACTGCGTTAGAGTTTATGGTTTCACTTAAAACCTTTTCTGGATTAATAACAATTTCTTCAACAACATGTTTAGTGATTGGTAAATCTTCTTGATTATCATTTGGTGGTAATTCTCTTGGTGAATTACTTGGTGAATTTCTTGGTAAATCTCTTGGTAAACTTGGAACTGGAATATTTTCAGTGGTTTCGAAAACATCAGAATTTTTATCCATGTTGACACACGAACCATCACTTAAGGAAATTGGATAACTAACTTGAGATTGATTATCATTCTGTAAACATCTTAATTGATAATCACGTTCATAGTCATTATTTGAATTAGTTAAATTATCGTACAATCCACCTACTGGGTCGTATGGTTTTGGACTAACATAATTTAATGAACTGTATGAAATATCACTGTCACCTTTTTTCATATATGATTTTTTCCTCATTAAGACAAATCCACTAATAACAACTAAAGCAACTACACTTGTACTATTGTTTTATAAATTGAAAAAAAAAAAAAAAGCATACATATATTTAAAAAAAATAACAATAAATATATATTAATTTATATTTGTATTAAGAACTAATCTCTTTTTCTATTTAATTTCTTTTTACATACCCAGACAAAGCAATAATAACAGCATTATTTGTTCCACCTTCTTCTTCAGCTGTAGTATCGGTTGCACTTTCAGCTGTTAAAATATTTGATTTATTATTACCAATTTTTCCATTATTATTGCCATTGTTATTGTCACCATTATTATTATTGGCAACATTATTTCCATTAATATTATTTGTTTCATTTCCATTAGCATTTCCATTATTATTGTTAACATTATTATTTAAGTTTGTATTTATATTGCTATTGTTTGCATTTAAATTATTACCGTTATTATCAGTATTAATTTTTCCACTAATGGTACTACCAATATCTTCTTTATTTGAGAATCTAACAGTCTTTCCACATCCATCAGTTTTTGGTAAATTAATATTTGAACCAGGAGTTACAGTAAATTTATCTGTCTTAATTATAGCTTCTGCTAAAGGTAATTCAACAACAATAAAATATTTTTTTGATGTATTACTACCAACATCAGGAATATATAACTTTTTATGTCATAAATATAACATAATAATTATATTAAATATAAATTAATAATTATTTTTATTATAGAATATTTTATATATTTTAAATTATATAAATTATTTTTTATATTTATATATATATATAAATTTTTATTAATTATTACTTCCAAAGTTGTTGCATCTCTGAAATATGCTACTGGTGAATAATCAGTTACTTCATTATTTTCAGTATATAAATATGATTTTCCTAAAGCAGCGCAATTTGAAATAATAAACTTTTCATTTGAAATTGGAATACCGATTTTATCCCCTGCTGCAATTGTTGCTGGAACATTATTGTATGGTAATACTAAAAGACCATTACTAATGTTAATAAAAAATAAAACTAATAATGATATAATCAAAGTTTTCATTTTTATAACAAAATTATATTACTATATAATTTAATTTTGAAAAATAATAAATAATTGCTCTATTATTATTTTTTTTTTTTAACTTTTGTTTATATATATAAAAATTACTTTCTTTTTTATTAAAAATAATGAAAAAAAAAAGTTTATTGCATTTATTTATTTATTTCAATAAAGAAATATATAAATAATACTGAATATTTATTTGATATTTTCAAATATAGTGAACGTTGTTAGTTATAAAATATGTACAATTGCTGAAGTTCTTTACTATATATGAAAAAATCAATATTGATTCTTTAACTATTTTCTCTTTCAATGATTTTCAAATAAATATAAAAAAAAATAATAATTAAAATAATATTAGGAATTAAGAATATTTTTTTAATAGAAATAAAATTAATAAATTTTAAATTTATTATATTTTATAAATATTATAATCAATTTTTAAAATAGATTAACTTCTATATTTTTAATATTAAATTATTTACAATAAAAAATAAAAAAAAAAAAAAAATAAGAAAAACAAACGAAAAAAAATATAAAATAAAAGATAAAAAAAAAAAAAAAGTTTTAATTAATTATTAATAACTTATATTAAAACATAATGTTTTTTATTAATAAAATAATATTATTTATAAATATTAAATTTATATATCAACTTATTGTTTTGCTTTTAATATATTAGAATATTATTTTATTATAAATACTTTTTTTTTTATACTATTAATAATAAATTGTTCTATAAACAAATATATATTGTTATTTATATATATTTTCAAAAGATTAATATATAATTAAATTAAATTAATAATCTATTAATAAAAAATATATAAATTTAATATGAACCTTAAAAATTCAATGATTCAATGGTTACACCTGAAATTACATTTAATTATTAAATTTTTTTTCTTTTTTTTTTTTTATATTTCATAAATTATTCTAATATAATCGATATATATTATTAATATATAATAAAGAATTTAATACTATATTATTCAATTTATATAATAAACCGTTTTTTTTTTTTTATTTTAAAGTTTTTTAAATATTATTAATCAAAATAAATATTTATATGTTACACAATATAATTAATTTTTTTAATAAATAAACTTTCCAAATAAATAAATAATACAAATAATTTTTAATCAATAATAAATATTCTATTTAATTTATTTGGTGTCAATTTTAATTTTTAATGAAGTAATCCTTATTTTATTATTTTTTATAAAAAAAAAAGAAAAAAAAAATTAGACTAATAATAATTATAAAATTTAAATAATAATAATAATAATCAATAATTATAATAATAATAGATAATTATAATAATAATTTATCATAAAATTACAATAATAATAGTAATAATAATAATATTGGCAAAAAAAAAGTATAATATTAATATATAATTTTATTAAACAATAATTTTTTGTATATTTCTTTATCATTTCAATTAATATTTAATATTATAATTTTATTATAAAATATTTATATATAAGAATTTAAAAAAAAAATAATAATAAAGAGCCTAAGATTTCTTTAAAAAAAATGAACCTTTTATTAAAAAAAATAGTATAACTAAAAATTATTTAAAATATTTTTGAATTAATATTATTAATGAAAATATTATTTTTATAAATAATATTATATAATATATAATATTTACTAGGTTAATAAAAATTTCAATTAATTCCTTTTTTTTACTTTGATGTTGCATTATTTAATATAATTTTAAAATTTTTTGAAAATTATTTTAAAATTATAATTTTTTATTTTTTTTACTGATAAAACAACTTTGAATTCATAACCCTAATAATTTTCTTTTTTTTTTTTGAACTATCATAAAAAATTATATTTTTTATTTTTTATTATTTTTTATTCTTTATTCTTTTTTATTTTTTATTTTTTATTATTTTTTATTCTTTATTCTTTATATTTAAATATAATTTTAACATAACAATAAAAGCAAAATAAAGTGAGAAAAAAGATTATTTTATTTTTTTGTTCAAAACTTTATCAATTATTAATTAAAATATAAAAGAATAATATAATACTTTGTCTAATTTATTCTTTTATACTTTTAATATTCTATTCTTTATTATAATTTATTCTTTTATACTTTTAATATTCTATTCTTTATTATAATATTAACATTAATTAATATACAAAGATATATATTTATATTTACATAAGGATATAATAAAAATAATTCATTGGATAATATCTTAATTATTTAATGAATATCATAATAATGAAAATATTTTAATTATTTTATAAAGATCACAATAATGATAAAAATTATAATTATTATAATCATAATTTTATTGCTAATAATTCTTATTATAATCATTAAAATATCATTTATTATTTTTTTTTTAAAGAATTGTTTCAGTTTAATCATTAATGAATAGATAAATTTTTTTTTAATCTGTTTGTTCAGGAAAATTATTAGTATATTAAAGTTTATAATAATTAAAAAAATTTTTCAGAATATAAATATATTATCTATAACAATATGTTATATGTTTAATAATTAATATTGATTACTTAATTATTTTAAAAAAAATATAATAAAAGTAAAGAATAAAAATTATTGATAAACGATTATTTCAAAAGAGAGTATTATAATAAAAGTATAGAATAAAAAGTATTAGTAAGCGATTATTTCAAAAGAGAGTATTAAAGTAATTAAATAGTGATTAATAAATAATAATTATAATATAATAAATAAAAATTATATTTATTTATAAAATTATTTGTTATTTATTTTAAAAAAATACAAATATAGTATTAATTATTTTCCATAAACAAAAAGAAATAAAACAAATTATTTAAAATTTTAAAAGTTTATTTATTAATAATTTAAATAATTTTATTATTTGTCATACAATTTATTAAAATTTTTCAAATTTTCATTTTTTTAATAATTTTAATATTTTCAATAATTAAATAGATTTTTATATTTGTTTTATGACTGAATTAAAAATAAAAAAAATTTAAATAAATAAATAGTGCGGTGAATTAAAAATAATTTTATTAAATTTATGTATATAATATATTAGTAATATATTAATATTATTTTTACTTAATGATTATTTAATATAAATTATTAAAGAGAACGGTTTCTCAAAAAACAAAAAAATAAATTAAATAAACAATAATTAAAAGATGAAAATGATTTTATTAAAAGATAAAATTTATTTAAACTAATTTATTAATGGAACAATATAGAGTTTAATTATATAAAAATAGTAATACTTTGAAATTAATTTCTTAAAATAACTTTATTAAATATTAATTTCAATTATTAAACTTTTGATTCTACTTTTGGAAAATATGCCGTATAATTATTTTTTACTAAAAAAATACAAATTAAAATCAAAAAAAAATTTTTTTTAAAATAAAAAATTGGAATTTTTAAAAAAAATATATATTTAATAATTATCACGTGTTTTGAATACAATTTATGTAAAAACATAAATTTATACAATATAAAAAATAATAATAATAGTTCAAAATTTCAATATTCTTATTTAATTTATTAAAAATTATTCATAAAAAATGCAATCAATATATGTTTTATTTATTTATTTATTTATTTATTTATTTATTTATTTATTTATTTATTTATTTATTAATTTGTTTGTTTATTTGTTTATTTATTTATTAATTTAGTATTTTTATCAAAAAATAATATTCTTATATTTTATAAAAATATGTTACCTTTTTTTTTTTGTTATTGGTTTTTTCTTGGTATTACTTGGTATTACTTGATATCACTAGCATAAAAATTTATTAAAAAATTTAACACTTCAAGATAATATATTGTTAATTACAATAGTTGTTTTTTTTTTTGTTTTTTGTTTTTTTGTTTTTTGTTTTTTTGTTTTTTGTTTTTTTGTTTTTGTTTTTTTGTTTTTATTTTTCTTGTATTTTTGTGTTATGATACAAAAAATCTATATATGTACAACTTTTTGTTAAATATTAAGAAAAAAATTCGTTTAAAATTTTATTATTTTTGATAATAAAAAAAAATTATTAAATTCCCAACAAGATAATAATAATAATTATGATAAATATAATGAAAGTAGCATTAAATATTAATAAAGATATATATTTTAGAATATATCATATTGTTATATAGAGTTTGTTGGATATAAACTATAAGCACAATGTTAAAATTAGTTAAATAATAGTTATTATATTAATTATTGAATTATGTTTTAAGATTGTAGTGATATAGGAACTCATAATTATATACATTTTAGATGAGCAATATGTTACTAATATTAGACACAACATTATATGTTGTATATAGACTACTTATATAATCATACCATATATATATATTATAAACTAATATGTATTAAAATTATTCATGAACATTGACATTTATCCCCGTTTCAACTAAACAGTGAATCATTTCCTGATTATTATTAATTCAGGAATAATATAAAGTAGTATATTGTTAGTATATTCTAATTCTCCTTTAACATTGATATCAGACTGTTTTTCAACCAGATATTTGTACATTTTATTATTATTTGAGCATTCACATAGAAAAAGAATAATAAATTTTTTAACAAGTGTTTGGAGATTTTGATATTCTTAAAGTTTTGATTCATCAACATCAGCTCTATGGTCAACTAAATTCACTATCATTTTCATTATTGTTTTTATTACAGGCAAAGAGCAAAGAAATATAACTATGTCTATATTATTTATAATACAATTATTTCTTCTTTTTTTAGAAAAAAAAAAAAAAAAAGAAAAAAGAAAGACAAATTAGTAGTCATATAAGAATTAATAAATAAAAAAATTAAAATTAAAAAAAAAAAATATTATTATTATTAATAATAATAATAATATTTTAATAATATTTTTAATAAATAAATAAATAATTATATATAGGCAGATAGATATTTTTTTAAAAAAAAAAGAAAAAAGAAAAAAAAATGAATTTCAATTATAGTAGATTTCTACGAAGCATTAATTTTTGTATGTATCAATAAATTATGGAGTATTATAAAAATTAGTTACAAATATATTTAGTGTAACATTACTTAACCATGGGTTTTTGTTAGAGGATTTGTGTATCACAAAATAAAACAATTTTTATTTATTATTAAAATAAAAATAATAATTCTTTAAAAAGGTTATATATTTTGTATATTTTGAATATATATACAATTATATAAATATTAATTATACAATATAATTTATATAAAGTATCTCTATTATAAAAATATTTATAATATATTTCTTTAATACCATATTCTTCACATATAAATATAATAAAATAATTTTAAATTTTTATTTGGACATAGAAATTTTAAAATTTAAATCAAATAACATAAATTTAAAATGATTTATAAATATTAAACAAAAATGAATATGTATGTTGAATATATTAATATATTTAAATTATTATATATAATATTTAAATAAAAAAAATGAAAATAATAAAATAGAAATGTTATATAAAAAAAAAAGAAAGAAAAAAAAAAAACAAGTTAATTACTTCCAAACTCTGAATGTATATTATATAAAATTTATGGAAGTAAAAATATTTACATGAAATTAAATTTTAAAAAAAATTATTAAATTTTTTATTAAAGTATTAGATAATAATTTTTTTCAAAATTTTGTATATAAAAAAAGATAATAAGTATAAGGAAATTAAGATTAATATTCCAAGAATATCAATCATAGGAATACAATCATGAGGAAAGAGCTTAATTCTTAAAAATATAACTAGAATTACTTTTCTAATAGATGAAGGCATGTGTACTAAATGTATTCATGAAATAAGAATTCATGTAGAGAATATCGTCGTGTTAAATATTCTGATATGGGAGAAAAACGAATGGGTTGAAATTTATCCTGATGAAATAGCAACCAAGCTTAAAGAATATCAAGTTAATTTTATTTAATAATTAAAATATGAACTTATTATCGGATAAAATAATTATTTTTTAGAAATCAATAAAAGATTTGTTCCTGATTTAATCCTTATCGATTTACCTGGAATTACTTATAGTAATGAAGACAAAATTGAGGAAAAGTGGTGATCTTGTGGAGCCTAACCTCACTGAAAAATTAATAAAAAATATCATTATAAATTATATTAAAGAAATAAATACTATTGTTTTATATGATCATTATGTAGCTTCTGATTTTAATACAAATAAATGTATTAAATTCATTAAAAATGTGGATAAAAACTTTAAAGATTCAAATATTTTTGAAAGAAAAATTCCTATTAATAAATATAATCCAGATAAACTAATCAGTATTAAATATAAGAACTATCCATTTAAATTTCAACCCAATTTTAGTTAGAAATAGAAGTATACAGGAAATAGAAGAAAATATCCTATTTGAGAATATAAGAAAAAAAGAAAAAGCAGTTATCTCTAATCCAATTTTAAAAATATTATTACAAGACACTTTAAGGAATTAAAAGTTTAATTAAATGTTTTGTTGAAATTCAAAATATATAAAATATAAATATATCTGATTCTTGGATAAAAATTAATGAAAAATTGGAAGTATATTTAAAATATTATTGAAATAAATTAGGTAATATATGTCAAAAGGATTCAAAAATAATATAATCAAGAATTAACAATATTGATTTCATATTTTTTAAAAAAAATTATTAGATGATAAATTAAATAATGCTCATACTTTCAAAAATTTAGATCATTATGACAATTCTGATTCATGCTTAGAAAGTAAAATATATAATGAATTTCAAAAAAAAAAAAAAAAGTAAAAAAAAAAATAAAGAAAAACTTAATTCAAAAAGTTTTGCATACTTAAAAACGGAATATTATCAGAATTTTGAAAAAAAAAGTTAAGGATGTCATAAAATTACGTTTCAATGATTTTCATGAATACAATATTTTGGATATAATATATATGATTATAAAACATGATTTACATGAATATATTTAAATTGTTATTATTGATAAATTAATTGAAGACATAATTAATGAACCTTTTAATGAAGCATTCAAATTATAAGAAAATACATGTGATAATTTTAAAAGAGAAGTCAAAATATTTATAACTGATATAATGAAGAAAAATTTAAAAAAAAAAAATGTAATGACATGTTCGAACATCAAAAAGAAATTGAAATAAATAAAGATCATACTATAAATAACAAATAAAAATAAAAATTATTTATATATATATTTACAAGAATAAAAAATAAAACTAAAAAACAAATTCAATCCAATTATTGGTAATGGTTAAAATCAAAAACAGAAATAGATATAAAACTGATAGAAAAAATAAATAGGAGAATGAAGGTGATAGTAGAACAAGAAGGTGAAATTGAAGTTGAAACAATAAATATGTTGAATAATGAAAATAATATTAATATCAATGATAATGATATAAATAATGATCATTTTTATATCTACACCACTAAATAAATAGTTATTTAATAAATTTATATTATATATATATAAATTAAATAAAGAAGAAATTAAAGATAAAAATATTAGAATTATGTAGACAATATACAGTTATTATAAAAAATTTTTAGACTATTTTTTAGATTATATATATGATGATATGGAGTATTATTTATTGAAACTTTTCAAAAATAGTATTGAAATTCAATTTTATTTATGTCTTCCAATATATGGAAGATAAAAAAAATTTTTTTTCTTTGTAATAAGAAGTTCAAAAGTAATTACAAGCAAACAAAAAGAATTTGAAAATAATATTTGCAAATTAGAAATAGTTAAACAATGATTAAAGTAAATTGATCAAAATTAATATTAACTTTTTATTTTTTATTATTTTTATTAGAATAATATATAAATTACATACAAATTTTTTTAAATTTATAAATTTTAAAAGCAAATATTTATATATATATGTTTAAAAAAAAATAAACGTGGGCTAAAAAGAAGCTTTGACAATACTAAAATAAAATTGTAGGTTTAATTATTGAAAATTAAATGATAAAATTTTTTGTAATTTGATAATATAATCCTTTACTTTAAAATTTATACATAAATTATCTATAAAATGAATTTATAATTATTATTATTTAAATAAATAATAATTATAGTTAATTTTTAGTTCATGAATAAAGTATTTTTTTTTAAAAAAAATTTTTCCGAAAATAAATATATAGTGTAATATTTTTTTTTCCTAAAAAAAAAAATATTTAGTACGTAAAATTTATTTTATATAATAATTTTATATAATTCAGTAAATAAATTATGTTTAACAAAAAACAAAAATTTATAATAAAACTATTGAATGTTTAACAAAAAACAAAAATTTATAATAAAACTATTGAATGTTTAACAAAAAACAAAAATTTATAATAAAGCTATTGAATGTTTAACAAAAAACAAAAATTTATAATAAAACTATTGTATATATTTTCAAAAATTTTATTTCATTTATTTTTATCCTAATCTTTTATATAAATATTTGTATATAAATTCAACCAACCAGCCATCAATTTATAATTTATTGAACATTATTATTACATGTTAAATGTAATTAATAATAGAATTAATAAGTAATTATTATATATATGAAATAAATTAAAATAAAATAAAGAATTTCTATGAATAAAAAAAATAAAAAATTAAAATTAACAGAGTTTAACTTTTAAAAATAATATTGTATAATTAATAACTAAATTACTAATGTAATAATTAATTATTAAAATATTAATAAAAAAAAATATTATATAAAAATATTTTTTTTTATAATATCTTTTTCATTAATCTTTATCTTTTTTTATATAATAATTATTGTAATAAATAAATAAATAAATAAATAAATAAATAAATAAATAAATAAATAAATAAAACAAATTTCTTAAATTGAGTTTGGATAGATATAAAGTTTTTGAAATTTAAATTAGATTCATTTGTTATAATGGTACTTTTTATGTTTAATAGTTTTTATGTTTAAAAAATTTTTTTAGAATTTTTTCAAATTATTATAGATATATTTTTATTTAAAATAATAAGCCAAATAAATTATCAAATAAATATTTTATATAAATATTTATTTTAATATAATTCAAATTCAATAATATTAAATAATTCAATATTAAACTTTTTTAATATTAACTATATTAATAATAAGAATTATAGATATGTTTTGGATGATTTTAATAATTATATATATATGTATATAATTATTAAAATCTGAAATAAGTTGAGAATTTATTATAAACAAATATTTAATAGTGTTTATATCGATAAAAATTAAAAATTTGAATTCTTTTGTAAAAAAAAAAAAAAAGTTTAAAGTCAAAAACATAATGAGACATGAAAAAAAAAAAAAAAAAAAAAAATTAATATCTTAGATCATATCAACATAAATACAGTTGATAGTTTCTAAACTCAAGATAGTAATATTGTATTATTATCCTGGGTTCGTTCTAATACAAAGAAAAATGTTTTCTTTTTTGATAAAGAAAGATTAAATTTCATCACTCGTGCTAGATTTACTCCTGTTATCTTTGGAAATATAGAAATACTTTATAAGAATATTTTATCAATATTTTATGTTTGAGTTAACTTTATAATTTAATGGTAATAAATATTAATTGATATATTTTAATTTTATAATTTAATGGTAATAAATATTAATTGATATATTTTAATTAAGTTTTAATTATATATTCTATGGTTAATTTTATTATTTTATTTTATTTTATTTTTTTTATTTGTGTTATTATTTTATTTCTTCATTATTTTTTAAAGTTTATTTATTAATTATTATTGTTTAAAGTTATTTCAAATATATTTTTTATAAAGTTAGAATTTTTAATTATTAATTATTAATTAGTAAGAATAAAATTAATATAGAAATTCAAGTAAAATCTTTTAAATTATAAATAATAAATAATACATAATAAATAATAAATAATAAATAATAAATAATAAATAATAAATAATAAATAATAAATAATAAATAATAAATAATAAATAATAAATAATAAATAATAAATAATAAATAATAAATAATAAATAATAAATAATAAATAATAAATAATAAATAATAAATAATAAATAATAAATAATAAATAATAAATAATAAATAATAAATAATAAATAATAAATAATAAATAATAAATAATAAATAATAAATAATAAATAATAAATAATAAATAATAAATAATAAATAATAAATAATAAATAATAAATAATAAATAATAAATAATAATAAATAATAAATAATAAATAATAAATAATTGAATAATAATAATAAATAAATAAATTAAAAAAAATTTATAATATGTAAAGAGTATATTAACAATAATATAAATATAAATAGATTTAATTATATATTATTATTACTAATCATGAATAAATAGATAATATATTTAAATTTCATATATAATAAAATTTTATAGGCATTACCAATTTTTTTTAAAGAGTTTAAATTTATATATGAATTAAAATTTATCATATATTACTATTATATTCCTATATTTTTATAACACAGATTTTTATTGATTTATATTAATGTATATTAGAATTAATAGAAAAAAAGAAAATCAATATAAAACAAATAGCATAAAAATCTATTAAATAATATTATTATAATTAGGAATTTATATAATGAAACATAAATTAATAATTATAATACTGAATATATTAATATACAGTTATATTTTAAAAAGTTTTTTTTTTTCATTATCTTCATTGAATAGTTTTTTATAATTTGTGACTGTGACTTTTATTAGTAATGTAAATTTATTTCATAATATATTTAATAATAAATTATAATTAATTCTTATCAAGTATTAATATCTATAATCTTTATTTATTTATTTATAATTAATATTTATCATAATACTATTATAATTATTATATAATATGAATTATTATAATCATTAATATTTATAATATTATTTTTACTATCTTGTATTATGCTTAATTTATTATTTAAGATTAAGATTAAAACAAAAATTTTCTTTTTTATATTCAAAAATCATTAGTAATTAAAATATATTAAAAAATTATTTTAAAATAAAAAATTATTTCAAAAAAAATTTTTTTTTCTATTTTAGATATATATATAAAATATATATATTTAAAACATTGAAAATTAAAGAAATATTGTAATCCTAATTATTTTAATAACATTTTTAAATTAATTATTATTAATTATAAATTTATTGATAATAATTAAATATTAATTATTTTTTATAAAATAACATTTACTTCAAAAGTATTAGTTATATTTAAATAAGAAAAATTTATATTAAATATTTTATAAAAAGGTTTATATAATAAATAATTAATAAAAATGTTTTTCAATAAAAACAGAGGTAGCAGTAGTAGTGGTGGTGATGATGATTTTTATACTTTAGTTGATTATTATGCTGTACTTGGTGTTGAACCCACAGCTACACCAGAACAAATTCGTGAAGCTTATATTGAACTTGCTGTAAAAAATCATCCAGATAATATTTATGAAGATGAAGCATACAGTGAAAATGGTGAAAATCCAGAACATCAACGTATTGTAAAGAAACGTTTTCAACAAATTAACCAAGCTTACTTCATTCTTTCTGATCCACAACGTCGTCAAATTTATGATACTCAGTATAATGATTATTGTAATGCTGTTGGTAGCCAATTTGAAACGGAACAAATTAATGCCAAGAAATGTAAGAAAAATGCTAATACAAGTAGTATTTATAAATATGAAAGAGATGCTGATCCAGATAAGATTTTTGGAAATGTCTTTGAAGAACTCTTCAGTCCTGATGTTCCAAAACCACATACTTTCTGGAAACCATTAGGTGGTGCTGCTGGTATTGTTCTTGGTTTTATTTGTATGAATGTTCCTGGTGCTGTTGCAGGTGGTATTGCAGGTGCAAAGCTTGGTCAAATTAGAGATAACAAAGGTAATTGGGGAATAATTTATTTTAATAATTTATATATAAATAGTGTAAACATATTTGGAAGATTAATTAATATTTGAAAATAATAATATATATATAAAAAAAAAAAAAAAAAAAAAGATAAAAAAAGAATAATGATAATAAATTATGAAAGTAATAATAGATGCAATTAAATAATAAATCATTTAATAAATTAATAGATTAACCTTTTTGTATTTTTTATTTATTTTTATTTTATTTTTATTTTTTTTTTTAAATGTTTATGCTTCATATAAAATTTGTGAAAATAAAATATGTATATTTCAATTACACTAACAGGTTGTAGTGTATATGATGCATTTAAGAAATTGGATAAGAGTAAAAAAGCTGAAATTTTATCCGAAATAACAAAAGAAGTTGTACAACGTGCAGCAAAAATAAAGAAGTAGTCTTAACTACTGCTTTACCATAAAAAATATAAAAGAAAAAAAAAATATAATATTTAAATTAAGAAGCATATATATATAAAACAATAAACAAACAAAAACAAAAACGAAAATTTAAAATAATATAAAAAAAAAAAAATGATAAAAAAAAATAAAGAAATTAAAATCAAAAGTTATGTTGTTATGTTTTTTTTTTTTTTTTTTTTTTTTTTATAATTATGACAAATTTAAATATTTGTAACTTTTTTAATATATTTGGTTTTGCATATTTTTTTATGTTTCATAGTCATTTTAATTATTATTATTATATATAAATATATGCAATAAAAGTTATTATTTATATAAATAATATATACTATAATATAATAAAAATATATATATATATATCATTACAGAAAAATAAAATTGTTACAACAATTCAAGAAAAAAAAAAAAACATTATTAAAATATATTATTATTATTATTACTATTAAAAATAATAATTATTTTTGATTAATATTTAATGTTTTGTTAAATATTTAACAAAACATTTTTCATTTATATTATTACTAATCATTTTACCTTTATACTTATTTTTTATAAAAATAAAAAATAAAAAAGTAAGGAACCATATTAAATCATAATTGATAAATTGACATATTACTGTAAAAAAAAAAAAAAAAAAAGTAATGTATATTTTTTGTTTTTATTTATTTTTTAATTTATTTTATTGTATTTTTTTTTTTTTTTTTTTTTTTTTTTTTTTTCATATATACATGTGTTTATTCTATTATTAAATACTTTTTAATTACTAAATTATTTATATAATGTATTTTACATTTTTTTTTTTTTTTTTTTTTTGCTTGTTTCATTTTATTTATTCATTTATTTATTTATTTTACTGATTGATACGAAAAACAATTTTATTTATATTGTATGTTGTTCATAAAGTATTAATAAAAGTTTAGAGTTTTGAAATTGGAATTTGTCTATTTGGCTTTTTAATTTTTTCAATTTTAACCTTATTTTTTTTTTTTTTTTTGATGTTTATAATATATAATATTAATTATAATAAAAATTATAAGATAATAAATATATTTGATATATAAATGTCAATATATATTTTATTAATATATTAAAAGTTAATAAACCATAAAACTAAATTAAAATTAAAACCATAAATAGAATAATTCATTAATAACTTACAGTTAAAACAGCATTCTTGAATGTAGCTTCAACCTTGTCTAAACATGGGAATTTGAATGAATAGTGAAAACTTTTGTAATTTCTTCCTTTAACAATAACATTTAATTTATCTTTATCTTTTTCGTTCTTATCCTTTTCATCCTTTTCATCTTTTTTTTCTGATTTTATAGTAAGAGTACCATTAGCTTCACATTCAATGATGATATCATCAACTGAAAATCCAGGTACATCTATTTTTTTTAATAAATTATATATAATAAATAAATATGTTTATATATTTATATTTATTTTATAACGATATTAGCATTTGAAAAATTATATAATTAGAAAAAATTAAAAAAAAAAAAATTATTTTAATTTTTTATTTTTAACTACATACCCATTTCAATGACATACTCTTTGTCATTTTCAGAAATATCATATTTGACCTTTT
This sequence comes from Neocallimastix lanati (nom. inval.), assembly GCA_016946835.1. Classification (NCBI taxonomy): domain Eukaryota; kingdom Fungi; phylum Neocallimastigomycota; class Neocallimastigomycetes; order Neocallimastigales; family Neocallimastigaceae; genus Neocallimastix; species Neocallimastix lanati (nom. inval.). Next base: position 1,001,621 of record JACVTC010000061.1, read on the forward strand.
GCTTTTCCATATCTAAAAAACGGTCACTGGCATCAAAAATAGTATTGGGAAATAATAATTCTGGGAATAAACGGTAGGGATAGAATAAAGGCATTTTGGTAAATATATTAATTATTTTAAGATTTTAACTTTTTTTTTTTTAAAATAATATATATTAATTTAATTTAAATATATATATATATAATAGGTTGATAAAAAGTTAGTTAGAGGTTTATTATTGATTTATTAAAAAAGAAATTTTTGGTATTGTTGAATAGTCATCAATTAATTTACTGAAAAGTTAATAATATTTTTTATTATAAAGTATACCTATTTTTATTTTTATTTTTTTTTTTTAAAAAAAATAATTAATTATAATTGAAATTATTTAACTTTTTTATTTTTATATTTTTATTTTTTATAATTTTTTATTTTATTTATATTTTTTTTTTATTTTTAATTTTTTATTTAGTGTTATTTCCAAATTTTAAAATTATCTAATATATAAAAAATTTAAGGAAAATTTTATCTTTATATATCTTAAAGAAATTCTCTTCATTTATCAATTTTCTTTTTCTCCATTATTTTTTTTATTTTTTATTTTTATTTTTTTTTTTTTTTGGTTGAAATTAAGCTATAATTGAAATTTCTAGAAGAAATTTTTGGTAAAAAAAATACATTAATGAAATAATTAAAATCATACGATAATTTATTTCACATGATTTTTGTTTCTAGGAATTTGTATAATAAATATAAATTAATTGCCTAGATAATTAGATAATACTAGTTAATTTATTATTATTATTATTATTATTTTTATTATTTTTATTTTTATTTTATTTTTTTTTTTATTTTCGATTGTATGAACCAAATCTTCTTTATTAAAAAAAAAAAAAAAAAAAAAAAAAATAAAATTCTATTTATAGAATTAATTTTTCCATTTTTCATATGATTATACATGAACATATAAATATATATTTGTTTATAATATTTGTGCTAGTTCCACATTAATTTTATTATTTTTGAAAGTGAGAAAGTAATTAAATTTAATTATATATAATAAATTATTTTCTATTATTATTTTCTATTAATTTTTATTTTTTAAGTTGAAATATTTGAAATATAATTAAAAAAAAGAATAAAAATTTAAATAATTATAAAGTTTTTACTATATTAAAAATAAAAAAAAAAGAATAATTAAAGAATATTAAAGAATACTACTGTATCTTCCATGAAATAAACTGAAAAAGAAAGAGAAATTATATGAAGAAATGAGATATTTATTCAGAAGAATGAAAAAAAATTATAAAAATAAAAAAGATATAAAAATTGAAAAATAAATAGATAAAATAAAAAAAATTTTTTTGTTATATTTAATTTATTATATATATCTATATAAAAGTGATAATATATATTATTATTTAAAAAGAATTTTTATATACATATTTATTTTATTTTTTTTTATTTTTTTAAAAATAAATAAAAATTAGTATTAGTATATATAAAAATTTTTTAATAAATACAACCATTTTACTTTTTTTTCATAGAAATTAATAAATATATTATATTAAAAAAAATTCTTTGTAGAACAGTGATTATGAACATGAATATTAGCTTCATCAAGAGTATACCCTTCACCATCACAATTCTAAAACCAAATTAAATTATTTAATTTTTAATGATTTACTATGCAATGATAGTTTATAATTAATATGCATTTTATGAGAGTTACCATACTAAAATTAAATAGTTAGTATTTTCTTGAAGATACTAAATTAAAAGTATGTCACTTTTATGTAACATTTAATAAAACAAGAAATACAATAAATATTGTTTATAATATTTAAATATTTATTATTTTTTTAATGACTCATAATTAATTCTGATTTTAATAATATTATTTATATAGAATCAATATTATATGTTCTTTAAGAGTATTTCAATATCGTTAAACAATCATAATATGATATTAGAATTTGCTGATCTTAAAAAATAATCGATAGAATTAAAAAAAAAAAAAATTGATATTCTAAATAGTGAAAGTTTACAAATAATATGAATTCTTTTAAAAATGCTTTTTTTAAATTCTATTATTTTATTACTAATATAATTAACAAATTTTTAGCTTCAATTGATATAATTTTCGAACCGTAATTTAATATTTGATCTTAAAAATTTAAATTCATTTTTTATTTTTATTTTTACTTTTATTATTTTTCTTTTTTTACGGAATAATTTATATAAAAATTAATGTTAATGTAATATATGTAATATATAATAGTAATAAATTTTAAAATTTATAAATTTTTTCATTAATTGTATTATTATTATTATTATTATATACATTAATTAAAATAAGTAATTAACAAATAATTAACATTAAAGTTAATGTTTAGTTTTTTTTTTTTTTTTTAAAAAAAAAAAGCGTTATTTAAATAATATCTATTGAATAAAAAAATTTATTTTATTAATTAATAAATTTTAAATCAAAATAATTTTAAATATTTTATATTAATAATTTAATTTATTTTGCTAATAAATAGTTTTTATTTTATTATTATTATTATTTTTTATTATTGTTAATAAGATTTATAAACTTTTATTATTATTTATTATTCTAATATTTTAATTATTATTATCATTATTTAAAGGATTTATAATATTTAATCTTTTATATAATTTAAAAGTGTATTTTTGTCCCACTTAATCTTTTAATTAAAAAAAAAAAAAAAAAAACTTTACTATAATTTTAATTATAAAGAGTTAACTTTTTTTTTTTTTTAAAAAAAAAAAAAATTAAAACATACCAACCAATCATTATGTATATTATAATTTTGTTAATAAATATTAAGTAGTTTTTAATTCCAAATATTTTTTCATCATAAATCTCTTTTTTATATATTTATTTATTAATTTAAAATATGTAGTTTAAATTTAGTGATAATGAATTTTTTTTTATTGACAGATTATATTATTATATAATATTAAATAAAAATATTAAACTAAATGAATAAAACAAATAATATAATTAATTAATTTTATATTGAAATTAAATATAGAATTTTATTGTTTTAAAAGGATATTTTAAATAACGTTTTTTTTTTTTTCTAATTAAGGAAAAATAAAAAAAAATATAAAGATTATATTTTTTATTTGAGGATAAAATAATTTTATAAAATTGGTACTATACAAATATTAATAATTTATATATATATATATTTATATTATAAAAGATTTATATATATATTGCAATAATAATATATTTTTATTTATCCAAGGCTACTATAGAAAATGCAATTAAAAAAACATGTCAACTACAATTTTGAAAATAATAATTTTTCTTTAATTGATGTCATAATTAATTAATTATATATATATATATTTTAATAATATTTTTAATACAAATTAAACTTAAAAGAGGTTTATGAAAATTTTTATATAATTATTGAAAGAATGTTTTTTTTTTTTTTTTTTTTTTTTTTTTTTTTTTTTTTTTTTTTTTTTTTTTTAAAATAAACAACAAAAAAATAAAATAAAAGTAAAAGTAAAAAAAAAAAAAAAAAAAAACTCATATTTACTAATAACATAAATTAAAATTTAAAAATATATATAGTAATTCTATTTTATTAAAATATTTAATAAATATAAAATCCAAAGTCATAACAGAAAAAAAATATAATAATAATAACGATTGATATAATTAAATTAATAAAACTATTACTTCTATTAAAGTAATACATAATAATTTAATATGTATAATACAAAAAATACGTCGATATATAGAGTAATAATGCAATTATTAATAGAAATTAATATAAAATTTTAGTGTAGTTAAAGATATACATATATTATATAATTTAAAATATAAAATAAAGAATTATATTGCTATATAATACGATACTAAATACATGCTAAGATTTGAGATAATACAATAAAACAAAATTTAATAGTAATCTTTATAAAATATATAATAATATAAATAAAATAAAATAATATGTATTTCAAATATATAACAATAATCGCTTTATATTTTATATTTTTTTGCATTTAATTTTATTTAATATAACTAAAATGATGTTTATATTTTTAACTTTATAATGTTTATAATATTAAATTAATATTTTAATATAAGGGGAATAATGTTAATATTATTACAATCGTCAGTATTTTTTTTTTAAATGAGAAAATTTTAATATTATCAAAAGTAGTAATGAATATTCTTATATATATATGTTATAGTGTGCTAATTTCAAAAGTTTTATATATTTTTAAAGTTATTTTCCCATTTAAATAATTTGTAAGATATACTTTTTAAATAAATAGGCAATTTATTATTATTATTATTTTTTTTTTTTTTTTTATTTTTTATATTTCATAGTATATTTTACAAATGATGATTTCTATTTATTAAAGTTTAATTAATCAATTTATAATATAATTTTAAATATATGTCAATTAAATTACACCTTTCATGTTTTTTATTATTTTATTTAATATAAATATATAAATATTTGATGTATTTATCTTTTCTTAATTTATATGAATTTTTAATAAAATTTAAAATTTAAAATAAAAATTTTATTAAATAAAAAACATGGAAAAAATATTTTATTTAATATATTTTGTTTATTTTATATTTAATTATTATTATTATTATTTTTTTTTTAATACCAATTTTAAAAAGTTACATATTTTATTTTTTTTTAAAAAATTTTTTTATTGGTTTAATTTATATAATTATAAAATAAAATTTTTGACATTTTTTAAAATATCATGATATTTTAAAAAGCAAGAACTTTAAAATAAATAAAATAAATATATATACATAAATATTTATAATCAAAAAAAGTATAAAAGAAAAGATTTTTACATAGTTTAAAAATTTATAATAATAAAATAATAATAATAATTATAATAATAAATTAATTTGTACAAAAAGTACATAGAGATTTAATTTATTAAAATATATATATTATATATATAATAATAAAACTATATTTTAGAAAGAAAAAATTAAAATTATAAGAAAAAATAAAATAGTTTATTTTCAAATTATAATTAAATATAATTAAAAAAATACTATATTTTATTAACAAATCATTTTTTTCTTATAAAAAAAAATAATAATGAAAAAGACTTCTTTATTATTATTAGCTTGTAAGTAATGATTTTATAATAATAAATAATATAAAGATATGAAATAGAAAAAATAATAAATTAATTTTTTCAAAAAATACATAGAGATATAATTTATTAAATATATATATATGTATATATATTTTATATATATAAAACTAAAATTAAATTTATTGTTTGTAAAACCAATAATTGTTATAGTTTTCTTAAGTACTCTTAGTTTTGAGGGTGCTAATGCTAAAAAGAATAAATGTTGGTCTTTAGCTGAAGGTTATCCATGTTGTGAGAGAAAGGAAACAAAAGTTAAACGTATTTCAGATTCCGGAAAAGAATATGGGTATGAACATGGTACTTGGTGTGGTATTACTGATCTTCAACGCTGTCCAGATTATGGTAAATATAAGTGTTGTAGTGAAACTTGTGAAGTCAAAAAATTTACTAAATCTGGTAAAGTTTTGGGTTATGAAAATGGAAAGTGGTGTTCTATTCCATATAAATGTTCAAATGAAGATAGTAATTCTAAAGAAAAAATTACTACTAAAACAAAAGCTAAAACCAAAACCAAAGAAACTGCTATAGCTAAAGCTTCTGAAATTGAAACTTCAAAAATGGAGTCATTCAAAACAGAAATCATTAAAACTGAATCGATTAATATTAAAGCTACTGAAATTGAAACTGAAACCTTAATTCCAACTCCAACCATTTCTACTGATTCATTCAAGATTTTCAGTAAAGATAATAAATCAAATATTTTTTTTTATTGTGAAGAAAATGAATTTTCAGGAGTAAAGAAAATTGCAGATATGGTTAGAAATGATGTTAAACTTGTTACTGGTGCTTTACCAGAATTTAACTATTCTGTTAATACTACAGTTGCTGATGAAACTGCTGTTATTTTTGGTACCGTTGGAAAATCTAATTTATTTAATGGAATTGATAGTTCACCAATTAAAGATAAATATGAATCTTATATCTTTAAGGTTCGAGGTAATAAATTATATATTATTGGTAGTGATAAACGAGGTACAATTTATGGTCTTTTCCATCTTTCCGAATTAATGGGAGTTTCACCATTTGTTGATTGGCTTGATTTAAAACCAGTTCATAAAGATTCAATTGAAATTAGTGAAGAAGATAATATGATTTCAAAGGAACCAAGTGTTCGTTATCGTGGGTTATTTATCAATGATGAATGGCCAGCCTTCGGTAATTGGGCATTCCATAACTATGGTGGATTTAATGCTAAAATGTATATTCATGTTTTCGAACTTCTTCTTCGTCTTAAGGGTAATTATATGTGGCCAGCGATGTGGTCAGGAAGATTTAGTGATGATGGACCAGGATTAGCTAATGCTGAACTTGCAGATGAACTTGGAGTTGTTATGGGAACAAGTCATCATGAACCATGTTGTCGTGCAGGAGAAGAATACAAGAATCTTCGTGGTAAAGATTCTATTTATGGAGATGCATGGAATTTCAGTACGAATGAGCAAGGTATTACTAAATTCTGGGAGGATGGTTTAAAACGTAGTGGTAAATTTGATAATGTTATTACTGTTGGTATGCGTGGTGAAGCAGATACAGCTATTGCTGGTGATGCCACTCTTGCAGAAAATATTCAATTACTTCGTGATGTTTTAACGACTCAAAATCGACTAATTAAGGAATACGTTAATGACGATATTATGTCAGTTCCAAGAATGTTAGCACTTTACAAAGAAGTAGAACCTTATTTCTATGGTGATGAAGAAACCAAGGGATTAATGGATGATCCACTTCTCGATGGAGTTACCTTAATGCTTTGTGATGATAATCATGGTAATTTACGTACGGTTCCATCAGAATCTATGAGAAATCATCCAGGGGGTTATGGAATGTATTATCATTTTGATTATCATGGATGTCCGTTCAGTTATGAATGGATTAATACTAATTATCTTCCAAAAGTTCAAGAACAGATGACCGCAGCTTATGATTTTGGTATTCGTAATATTTGGATTGTTAATCTTGGAGATATTCTGACCACTGAATTCCCTCTTAGTTATTTCCTTGATCTTGCTTATGATTATGAAAAGTATAGTACTCTTGATTTCAATACTTTCGATTACACTAAACAATGGATTGGTAAACAATTTGAATCGTTAAGTGAAGAACAAAGAGAGGATATTGAATTTATTTTCAATAATTATAATAAACTTTCATTCATTCGTCGTACGGAAAGTGTCAATAGTGAAACATTCCATCCAGTTCATTTTAATGAATCGGAAAAGATTCTTAGTCTTGCAGAGGAAGTTCTTGAAAGAACAGAAAAATTAAAGAAAGAAATTGACATTAATTCTGATGTATATGAAGCATTCTTTACTCAAGTTTATTTTGCAGCTAAGGGAACTATGAATATTTTAAGATTACAATTACTTTCGGGAAAGAATCATTGGTACGCACAGAATGGAATGATTGCAGCCAATCCATTTGTTGAAGAAATGAAAGAATGTGTTAGAATTGATGAAGAACTTGTAAAAGAACTTGATGAATTGAAAGGAGGACGTTGGTATGGTATGGGATGGTCAGAACATATTGGATTTACAGATTGGAATGAAGAAGGAAACATAATGCCAGTATATATGACATATCATGGAGCTCGTAGAACTAGAGTTGGAGTTTGGGTCGAAGGAGATTCTACAGTAACCAGTGGACAAGACTATACCAGGAAAACATTAAAACTTGATGCATTCAAGAATCCAAATATTAATGAAGCTATCATTAATGTTGGTAAAGGATCTACAAGAGAAGTTAAAATTGAAATCAACACTATTGATGGTAATTTCTTAAATTATAAATTAAAAGATAGTAAAGATGCAGATGTTACTAAAATTATTGTTAGTATTGATCGTGAAAAGCTTTCAAAAGCCACTCAAAAGAAATGTAAAATTAATATTTCAGTTCCTCATAATGATATTTCAGGAGGTAAAATTTTAGTGGTAGTTGATGTTGATGCTGAAGTTCCAAATGTTGACTATCCAAAAGGAACATTTGTTCAAACCACATCGTATATTAGTATTGAAGCAGAACATTTCATTTCTCAAAAGAATGGTACTAATAGTTCATGGAAGGTTATTGAAGGATATGGTAAAACTTTAAGTGCTATTAAATCATATCCAGTGATTAATGTATATGATGATATTAATGAGGCACCATCTGTTGAATATGACTTTGTTCTTAATGAAGGAGGAAGATGGTCATTTGATTTCTATCAAAATCCATCTAATCCAGCCTTCATGAATAATAAATTACAATTTGCAGCAGAAGTTAATGGTAAAATTATTATTCATGATGTTGTTGATAGTAAAACATTTGCTGTTGGAGATACTAAACAGCCATGGAGTAATGATGTTACCAATGAAATTAGAATTTCCACAGTTAATTTTGAATGTAAACAGGGATTAAATACTCTTAAATTCTATCCAGTAACCCCAAATATTGTTCTTGAAAAAATTATTATTCGTCCGGAAAACTTTAAAATGCCAGAAAGTTATCTTGGAGCACCAGAAACATTTTATGTTAATTAAATATGAAACTTTTTAATTTTTTTTTTTTTTTAAAAAGATTTCAATAAAAAAAATTTTTTGTAAATCATTAATTTATCTAAAATATAATTAAAAAAAATTTTCAGTAAAAAAAATTTTCAGTAAAATAAAAATCAATAAAAATTAAATAAAGTAAAAAAATAAAAAATATATATATATTTATAATTAGAGTTGTAAAACTAGAAATTAGAAAAATAAAAAATAAAAGAATAAAATAACTAAAACTAAATAAATAAAGATAAATAATAAAAATAAATAAATAATAAAAAAAAAAAAAAAAAAGAAATTTAAAGAAAAATGATATATTTAATGAAGTAATATTTATTAAAATAAATAAAATAAATAAAAACTTTATTTAATCTATTTATTTATTTACACTATTATATATTTCATAAGGATTATAATTAAAATTTGTTGTATTCTATTATTTTAAATCATAATTTATTTATTATTGTGTTACTATTTATTTTTTATTATTTATCTATTGTAATAGTTTTTCATGTATTTTTTTCTTTGAACTATTTTGAAGATGACCAATATATATGTTATAGTTTTATAAATAGAATATTTATAAATAGGAACATAGAATTATTATTGGATAATAATGTTTTTATTTTTATAAAAAAAATAAGATTATAGTATTTATCTATTTTTCTATAATATATTTTATTTTTTGTTTTATAATAAAATAAATGGCTTAAAATTTAATTTTGTATCATGCTTAGGTCTTAACGGAATATGATGGTTAAAGTTACAAGTAAGAATGTCTCCCCCTTATATATATTATTAGAATAGATAGGGTACATGATTTCATTGTATCCATGTAGATATATTTTACTAAATTGCAATCTTTTTGACATTTATGTAATTGCTAGGGAGCTAGTACGAAACTCTATGGGTTAGGTTATATTGATCTTGCATCAAAGGGAAATACGAACTGGAGAAGTAGTCGGAGAAGTAGTACAAGTAAAATTCTCAGCAGTAATAGGCATGTCAGGGCATCAATGCTGAAACACTCAATAAGGTCGTCCGGTAGGGACAAGTATGCACTTATAAAAAGAAAGTGTGTGTGTGATTACTTCAATATTCCTACTGCTCATGAGAGGAGGGGGGACAGAAACCAAAAACAGTACATACCGGAAATAAAAAAAAATATTCTTTTAAAAAAAATTAATCTTTAAATGTTCCACTATTACATAAGATATTTTATATTCCTTTTTTGTAATAAGTTATTAGAATTGATGATTTATTAATAGATTTTAAGCGACTTATCATTAAAAAATAAAAGAATAGAGATAAATAAGTTATGGATCCTCAATACATTTCAAAAATAATTTCATTTATTTTATTAATTTAGAATAATATTTTTTCTACTTTTTAAATTAAAACTTAAAACCATGAAATATTATTTTTAATAATAATTTATTAATTAGTGATACAAATATTTTTTTTATTTAATTATTATAATTAAATTGATCATATAAAATAATTTTAACATATAAATAATATACTAAATTTTTATTAAAAATTTTTTTTATTATAAATTACTTTCATTATATATAATTACATTTTAAGGTTATAAAAAAAAAAAAATTCTTTTATAGGTATCATTTTAATATATATCTTTTTTTATAATATATAAAATTATAATATATTTAATTTTACTTTGATAATTTTACCTTTTTATATAAGAATTTATTCATTTTTTTTTTAAAAAAAATATATATATATATAAAAAAGTAAAAAAAAAATATATATATATATTTTTTTCAATTAACTTTTTTTTTATAATTATCATTATTATCATTAACATTTATTTTTTATTTTTTTTTTTTTAATCATTATTATCATTAACATACATTTTTTAGTGAATAGCAATATTAATTTAGTAAACATTACAAATATTAATAATGTTATTATGTTATTAAATATATTATATGTAAAAACTTATTAAACATAGATATCAATATCAAATTTATAAATATAAGCATCTTTTTAGTTATATTAAATAAAACTACATATATAAAAATAAATAATATAAGGATTATAATTAAAGTTTTTTGTATTCTATTATTTTAAATAATAATTTATTTATTATTGTGTTACTATTTATTATTTATTATTTATATATATGTTTGATTACAAATTTACTATTGCAATAGCTTTTCATGCATTTTTTTTTTCTTTAAACTATTTTGAAGAATGACCAATATATTTGATATAGTTTTAAAAATAGAATATTTATAAATAGGAACATAGAATTTTTATTGGATAATATCATTAAAGGTAATAAATGTTTTTATTTTTATAAAAAAAAATAAAATTAACGATTTTTTTTTAAAGTATCAGTATATTTTATTTTTAGTTTTATAATTAGAATAAATGGTTCAAAATTTAATTTTGTATATGCGTACGGTTAAATTTGTGAAATTAAAATATTGATAATCAAATTTAAAAATTTTAAATTAAAAATATGAAAAAGAAAAGTCTAAAATATATATATATATTATATTGTAAATATTGGATAAAAAATAAATTAATAAAAATTTAACTTGAAATTATTATTACCTAAGTAATATTTCCAAATTATTTTAGAATATTGTGTATATAGTATGTAGTATAAAAGTTAATATATTAGCTTTTTTTTTTAAATAAAAAAAAAAAAGAAAAAAAAATTCTAATTGAATAAATAATAATGGCATTAATAGGTAAAATTTTATATACATATAGTAATATATTGTATATAAAAAGTAATCATAGTTCTACTTTTTATTTATTTATTTATTTATTTATTTATTTATTTACGGAGATTAATTATGTTAAAACATGAAATAATATTTTTAATATAAACATATAATAAATATTTGTATTTAATATAAATATTTGAAGGTTTGAATAAATAATATATATTATTATCATTAAATGTTGTGTCATTAATATTTCTTAACAGAAAGAATAATATTAAATTTTTATTGAATAAAAATTATTTTAATTTATTTTTTTTGTAACTTTAAAAATATGAAATCATATTTTTTAGTTTGGTAATGAATTAAAATTTAATTTTTGTTATTTAATTGATTAAAATTATTAAATAATAAAAAAAATTTAAAATAAATCTGAAATCATATTAAATTATTTAATATAAGATTTGTGCGAATGCTAATATAAATTAAATTTAATAAATAACTTATAATTAGTTCAATTTATAATTAGTTTACTTTATTTATTTCCTTCCAATATCTTTATTAATTTTTTTTAAATAAATGTAGAATATATATATAAATATATAAATATATAAATATATAAATATATATATGTAAATAATATATAAATATATATATATATATATATATATTTTTTTTTTCTTTTTTTTTTTTTTTTTTTTTTTATATTTTTAATTTTTTTTTAAAAGAAAAATTTTTTTTTTTTTTTTTTTTTTTATATTTTTAATTTTTTTTTAAAAGAAAAATTGTCAAATATTATACAATTATTAAATTAAATTAATATATGAATAAAAGCTAAAAAATAAAATAAAATAAAAGTATTATTGTATTGTACTATTAAAATACTTGATGAATTGTTATTTATATTACAGATAATATATTATACATTATATTGTTAATAGCTTTTACATGGCTTATTTAATATTAATAGTAAAATTTAAAATTAACTATTTTAAAGAAAAATGAAAAATATATATATGACGTAGAATTCTTTTATATTCTTTTTCTTTTTATTTTTGAAATATTAATATTATATGTATATATAGAGAAAATATTTTTTTTTAAAAAAAAGAATAATTTTGAATACTAAATAAATTGTAACATATTTTTAAAAATTTTTTTGAAGTATGTTTTTATTACTATTTTTTTTTTTTTTTTTAGACTAGTTATATGGTTGTAATTAAAATAAAAATTTTAATTATAATATAATCATAAAATAATTTTTGATATAACTGTATATATATATAAACCTATTATTTTTAATAACTGAGAAATAAACAAAACCAAAACAAAAAACAAAACCAAAAAACAAAACCAAAAAGCAAAAAAAAAAAAAAAATGAAAACATTATTAATAAATATTTTGTTTTTTACCGTGTTTTTTATGGGTAAATATATTATAAAAAAAAAAATACTTAAATATTATTTTTTAATTATTAAAGTTAAAATTTCTAATCAAATTATTATTTAAAATACAGTAAAAGGGATAGAAATAAGAATGCATGGATTTCTTTATTCATACAATGATTATCACAAATTATTAGCAGAAAGAACTAATGAATATATGAAATCTAAAGGTTTAGATATTACCTTAGTGACAAATTTTGAAACGCCAGATACTAGTAGGGGTGAACCAAATTATGTTGCGAATTACGTGGAAGATTTATTACAAAAAGAGGAAAGAGGATATGATCTTTATCTTACGGATACCGTATATACTGGTCGTTTTTCAAAATATTTTGAGGATATTAGTAAATATGTAGATCCAAAAGTAATTGAACTCTATAAGGAAGGTACTGCTACAAATACTTGTATTGTAGATACAAGGCTTGTTGGTTTAGTAAGTATTTTAATTTTAATATATAAAATTTTATTACTTATATATGAAACTTTTAAGTTTATAATTATCATAATTTATATATATAAATATTAATATATATATACATATTTATATCCTTATTAATATTAAATTATTTTTAAAATATTTCTAAATGATCAATTTTATATAATTTATTATAATACATATAAATTATAAATAGCCACTTATGGTTGACTATGCAGGTTTATATGCAAATAAAAGTTTATTAGAAAAATATAAAAGATCTATTCCTGAAACCTGGGATGAGTTAATTGAAACAACAAATTATATTTATGAAAGAGAAAGTAAAGTAAATCCAAAATTACATAAATATTTAGGACATTTTCCTGAATATGAAAATGGTCTTGTTGTAATTTTAGAATTTATTCATTCTTTTAGAGATTTAAGTACAGATAAATTCCCAAAATATACAAGTGACAATGCTGTTGCTGCTCTTGAAAAAATGAAACAAATAAAGGAAAAAGCTTCAACTCCAGATGATTTTGCTGCTAATGAAATTACTATGGGTGATGCATTTACAAATGGTAATTTTATATTTTTAAGATTTTGGTACATTGCAGATGAAATGAAAACACAATTTAATAACGTCACTGTTTCATTTAATCAACTTCCCGGTAAAAAGAAGGGCATTTCTGCTTCTTGTGTAGGAGGAAGTAATATTTCAATGAACAAATATATTTCTGAGGAAAGAAAAAAGGCAGCTGGTGAAGTTATGTCATTCATTAATTCCTATGAAAATCAAAAATTTGGTATTATTAAATATGATTTGAGAAGTGCTATTCATTCTACTTACAGTGATCCTGAAATTTGTGAAAAAATTAACTGCCTAAAATTTAGTTCGATGCAAAGTATTGTCAGACCAAGTAGTTCTTCTATTAATTATGATGAGTATTCGGAAAATTTTCGTAATTTAGCCAGAAAATATATTTATGGTGATACCGATCAATCAGCATTAGAGATTTTAACAGAGGTTGATGACATGAGAAAAATTCATTTTCTTGAAATTAATTCGCTTGCTAGTATTACTACCATTTCACTTATATTTATTATCATTGCATTATTAGCTCTTTCTTTAATTTACATTACTATTCATCGTTTCAAACAACAATTTGTATTCCTTCCATATGGTTATTGGTGTACTGTAATTATCGGAATTTTCTTAATGTCAATATATGGTTTAACTGGTATCAGAGAATTAAACAATTATAAATGCTTAATTAGACCATTTTTACTTTCAATTGGCTTCAATCTAATATATATTCCAGTATTACTTAAGATGATTGCTATTTTCCCTAAAAAAAATGGTCTTACTAAATTTGTTAAAGATCATTTCAGTTTACTCTTTATATTCTTTCTTATTATTGATGTTGGTATTAATATTTCTTGGTATTTATTAGATCCATTAATAGTTAATAAATTAACCGTTACCTCTGGTAAGAATTTCCAATACTGTAGTTCATTTACCTCTATAGGAAATATAATTCATTATATTCTCTTCGGAATAAAAATATTTATTCTTCTTATTATGTCCATATTAGTATTTACTGAATGGAATCTTGCTGCCTTTAAACCGGATATCAGATCAATAACCACGACGATTTACACTAATATTTTACTTATTGGGTTATTTATAGTGATAGAAAATATTAATATAAACAATAGATATTTATACTTTGGATTTAGAGCTGGATTGGTTTTAATTTTCTGTTTTTCTACCTTAATTATAATCATTGGTAGTAAGTATTATCAAATATCCATTAAAATGGAAAATCCCTATCCAGATATTACCAGTTTCAATAAAAGTTCAAGTAGTGGACTTAACAGTTCTAATTATTATCATTCTAATTATAATTCAAGTATTATAAATAGTAAATTCAACCCAGGTAAAAGTACTATTTTAAGTTATCATTATGTTACTGGTACTTCTCTTCCACCAAGTACAGCAACTAAATCTTATCCAGCTTTGTTTACCTCCACTATGAATAGTAATTACAATGAAAATTTATTCACTAATAATAGTAGTAGTAATAATACACAAAGTCAGTCCTCAGAAGACTTTAAATATAATAATATTAGCAAAAATTTCTTATATAGTACTAATAGTAGTAATAACTTTAATAATAACTATAGTAGTAATGACTTTAAAAGTTTTAATAGTATGAGCTATAGTAATAGTAATTACAGTAATAATAACTATAGTAAAAATTATTATAGTGATTATAAATATTAAAATATTTAATATATATAACAATATGAAAAAAATTTAATACACAGTATATAATTAAAAAAAAATTATATAAATTTAATTTATGTATATATATATCATATGAAAAAACTTGTATCTATATATATAATATGTTTAATATGTTATAAAAAATGATATAAATTATAAATCAATTATAGAGTTCAAAAATATAGTAAAGAATTAATTTTTTTAAAAATTTTACATATAGAAAAAAAATAAATAAATAAAATAAAAAATTAGAAAAATAAAAAAATTAGAAAAAATAAAAAAATAAAATAAAAAAATTAGAAAAATAAAAAAATTAAAAAAAATAAAATAAAAAATTAGAAAAATAAAAAAATTAGAAAAAATAAAAAAATAAAATAAAAAAATTAGAAAAATAAAAAAATTAGAAAAAATAAAAAAATAAAATAAAAAAATTAGAAAAATAAAAAAATTAGAAAAAATAAAAAAATAAAATAAAAAAATTAGAAAAATAAAAAAATTAGAAAAAATAAAAAAATAAAATAAAAAAATTAGAAAAATAAAAAAATTAGAAAAAATAAAAAAATTAGAAAAAATAAAAAAATAAAATAAAAAAATTAGAAAAATAAAAAAATTAGAAAAAATAAAAAAATAAAATAAAAAAATTAGAAAAATAAAAAAATTAGAAAAAATAAAAAAATAAAATAAAAAAATTAGAAAAATAATAAAATTAGAAAAAATAAAAAAATAAAATAAAAAAATTAGAAAAATAAAAAAATTAGAAAAAATAAAAAAATAAAATAAAAAAATTAGAAAAATAAAAAAAATTATATACATATTATAATATTGATATTATTTTTTTTTTAATTCTTTTAAACTTTTATTATTGCTCTTCTATTTAATAAATTATTAAATTTTTTTTTTTTTTTTTTTATTTATTTATTTATTTATTTATTTATTTAAATTATAAAAAACATGAAGAGTATATAGAAATATAATTTTCATATTTTTTAAAAGATTAACAAATTATAAGTATTAAATATTTAATAAAATTTTTAATATAAATATAATATATAATTAATGTAAAAAATAATTAATTCCAACATGGTAAAATAATTACAAACGTTAAGTTTTAAATAAATAAAAAGGTGTATTACCCTAAATATTTTCTTTATTTACATTATCCCCAACTTCAAATAAAAGTTTAGTAATATTTCCATATAATATTTTATATGTATATATTAAAGACTTTTAATATTTTTTTTATCCATTTTACATGCCAATAAAGAGTGAATTATTACATTTGTCTTCTTTACTTATATACGTTTTATTTTCAATAAAAAATTTAATAATGTTTTCCTGTCCATTTTTTTAGCTAATATTAAATGTGCTCCACCTTTTATATATTCTTTATTTGCATTAGCACAATTTTTTGTATAAAAGTTTAATAACAATCTTTTCATTTATTATTTTTTGAAACTCATAATAAAGGTGTATCTCCATACTTGTTTTCTTTATTACCATTTTCAATTAAAAGTTTGGTAATAAAATGATATCCCTTTTCCTATAAGTCAATATTAAAGAAGTTTTATTTTTTTTTTAATTTTTTCTTCATTTATATTAGAACCATTTTTAATTAAAGATTTAAAGATATTTTTATATCTTTTTTTGGACATATATGGATTAATGATGTATCCATATCCTTATTTTCTTTATTCATATTTTTCGCCTTTTCAATTAAAAGCTGTACAGTATTTTCATATTGTTTTTTTTATATTCAAATAAACAACGGTAAATCACCATTTCTATTTTCTTTATTAATATCAGCTTCTTTTTCAATTATAAGTTCAACAATATCTCCATATCTTTTTCCATGTACTATATTTCCATATTTATTTTATTTTATTTTATTTTATTTTATTTTTCACTGATATCAATTCCCTTTTCGATTAAAAGTTTAACTAATTTTTATAGTCAAATTCCTTTTCAAATATCCAAAATAGTGGTATTTCATCATTTTTAATTTCCTTTTTAATATTTGCTCCCTATTCAATTAAAAAATTTAACAATATTTTCATGTCCATTTTTACATGCTAATGTTATAGGTGTATTTTCATATTCTTTTGTACATACAAACAAAGATTAATGGGGCATCTCCATCTTTATTTTCTTTATTAATATTAGTAACATTTTTAATTAAGAGTTTTACAATATTTCCATACCCTACTTTACATACATATATTAACGGTACCTCTAAATCTTTATTTTCTTTATTTAAATCTGTTCTTTTTTTCAATTTTAAGTTTTACAATATCTTCAAATCTTTTTTTTTATTTTAGCACTATGAACAACTTAACCATTTTCATACTATTTACCTTTTTTATTTATATTTTTATTTATATTTTTATTTTTATTTTTTATTTTTATTTTTATTTTAATTTTTTTATTTTTTGAATGATTACTTTTATATTATCAAAAGAATGAAAAAAATAAGAAATTTAATATCAATTGAATTTTCTTAATATTTTAATAATTCATTTTCTCTATCAATGATAATAAAAATATAGTGAATCTTTATTATTTTATTAATTGTTTATTATATATTCTATATAAAGCACTATTGCAAAATTGATATTCCTAAATTAGTATTTAATAAATACGTTTTCTAGTATTACATATATTTCATTTTAATAGTAAAAATATGTAACAATATTGTCATATTATTACATATTAAAATAATAATTATAATAATAATAATAATAATAATAATAATTATTATTATTATTATTATTATTAATTATTATTATTATTATAAATTTTTAGTATATTAAAAAAATAAATAAATTGCAATATTTCATAATAATCAAGGATATTACTTTTAATGTTAAATATGTTTAATAAAAGTTTGTTTTTTAAATTATTTTTAATAATAATAATAATAATAATAATAATAATAATAATAATAATAATAATAATAATAATAATAATAATAATAATAATAATAATAATAATAATAATAATAATAATAATAATAATAATAATAATAATAATAATAATAATAATAATAATAATAATAATAATAATAATAATAATAATAATAATAATAATAATAATAATAATAAATAATAATAATAATAATAATAATAATAATAATAATAATAAAAAATACTTAATGAATATAATAATAATAATAATAATAATAATAATAATAATAATAATAATAATAATAATTATTGATTATAATTATTATTTATTAAAAACAATTTAAAAAACAAAGTATACAAAATACTGTATTACTATTTTAATGTTATTATTAAATTAGTTATTTTCTTATCAGATCCTCCCCGATACTGGACAAATTTGATTCATACAATATGGACAATACATACAATTGGTTTTTTCTTGCTTTGTATTTGCATTTACATCCTCTACCCTTAAGATAGCACTTTTGAGGTATCACGATGAAGTAATATATGAGAAAAGGTGTTACTTAATAATAAAATAAGCTATAAAGTTAATAAAAAAATTTTAAATAAAATATTTTTTCTTATTTTATTTTATTTTATTTTATTTTATTTTATTTTATTTTATTTTATTTTATTTTATTTTATTTTATTTTATTTTATTTTATTTTATTTTATTTTATTTTATTTTATTTTATTTTATTTTATTTTATTTTATTTTATTTTATTTTATTTTATTCAATCTGTACTTTATATTCATATTCTACTATTTATTTTATTTTATTTTATTCAATCTGTACTTTATATTCATATTCTACTATTTATTTTATTTTATTTTATTCAATCTGTACTTTATATTTATATTCTACTATTTATTTTATTTTATTTTATTTTATTTTATTCAATCTGTACTTTATATTTAATATTCTACTATTTATTTTATTTTATTCAATCTGTACTTTATATTTAATATTCTACTATTTATTTTATTTTATTCAATCTGTACTTTATATTTAATATTCTACTATTTATTTTATTTTATTCAATCTGTACTTTATATTTAATATTCTACTATTTATTTTATTTTATTCAATCTGTACTTTATATTTAATATTCTACTATTTATTTTATTTTATTTTATTCAATCTGTACTTTATATTTAATATTCTACTATTTATTTTATTTTATTTTATTCAATCTGTACTTTATATTTAATATTCTACTATTTATTTTATTTTATTCAATCTGTACTTTATATTTAATATTCTACTATTTATTTTATTTTATTCAATCTGTACTTTATATTTAATATTCTACTATTTATTTTATTTTATTCAATCTGTACTTTATATTTAATATTCTACTATTTATTTTATTTTATTCAATCTGTACTTTATATTTAATATTCTACTATTTATTTTATTTTATTCAATCTGTACTTTATATTTAATATTCTACTATTTATTTTATTTTATTCAATCTGTACTTTATATTTAATATTCTACTATTTATTTTATTTTATTCAATCTGTACTTTATATTTAATATTCTACTATTTATTTTATTTTATTCAATCTGTACTTTATATTTAATATTCTACTATTTATTTTATTTTATTCAATCTGTACTTTATATTTAATATTCTACTATTTATTTTATTTTATTTTATTCAATCTGTACTTTATATTTAATATTCTACTATTTATTTTATTTTATTTTATTCAATCTGTACTTTATATTTAATATTCTACTATTTATTTTATTTTATTCAATCTGTACTTTATATTTAATATTCTACTATTTATTTTATTTTATTTTATTCAATCTGTACTTTATATTTAATATTCTACTATTTATTTTATTTTATTCAATCTGTACTTTATATTTAATATTCTACTATTTATTTTATTTTATTCAATCTGTACTTTATATTTAATATTCTACTATTTATTTTATTTTATTCAATCTGTACTTTATATTTAATATTCTACTATTTATTTTATTTTATTCAATCTGTACTTTATATTTAATATTCTACTATTTATTTTATTTTATTCAATCTGTACTTTATATTTAATATTCTACTATTTATTTTATTTTATTCAATCTGTACTTTATATTTAATATTCTACTATTTATTTTATTTTATTTTATTCAATCTGTACTTTATATTTAATATTCTACTATTTATTTTATTTTATTTTATTCAATCTGTACTTTATATTTAATATTCTACTATTTATTTTATTTTATTCAATCTGTACTTTATATTTAATATTCTACTATTTATTTTATTTTATTCAATCTGTACTTTATATTTAATATTCTACTATTTATTTTATTTTATTTTATTCAATCTGTACTTTATATTTAATATTCTACTATTTATTTTATTTTATTCAATCTGTACTTTATATTTAATATTCTACTATTTATTTTATTTTATTCAATCTGTACTTTATATTTAATATTCTACTATTTATTTTATTTTATTTTATTCAATCTGTACTTTATATTTAATATTCTACTATTTATTTTATTTTATTCAATCTGTACTTTATATTTAATATTCTACTATTTATTTTATTTTATTCAATCTGTACTTTATATTTAATATTCTACTATTTATTTTATTTTATTCAATCTGTACTTTATATTTAATATTCTACTATTTATTTTATTTTATTTTATTCAATCTGTACTTTATATTTAATATTCTACTATTTATTTTATTTTATTCAATCTGTACTTTATATTTAATATTCTACTATTTATTTTATTTTATTCAATCTGTACTTTATATTTAATATTCTACTATTTATTTTATTTTATTCAATCTGTACTTTATATTTAATATTCTACTATTTATTTTATTTTATTCAATCTGTACTTTATATTTAATATTCTACTATTTATTTTATTTTATTTTATTCAATCTGTACTTTATATTTAATATTCTACTATTTATTTTATTTTATTTTATTCAATCTGTACTTTATATTTAATATTCTACTATTTATTTTATTTTATTCAATCTGTACTTTATATTTAATATTCTACTATTTATTTTATTTTATTTTATATACTTATATTATAAAATTCATTATTTATTTATTTATTTATTTATACATTTATTTTTTTTTACATATAATTATATTAAAATTTTTTATGGCGTTAGCAAAAAATTTTACAAGCCATTAAAAATAAATGACGTATTGATCAGACATTTAAAAGATTATTTTCTTGGAACTTGATAATCGATGATGTTAAAAGGAGAAGAATGATTGAGAAGTTTATTAAATAGTTTTTTATTTCCTAATGTCGAAGAAGATGGATATAAAATTAAAGATGTTATAGAAATTAGAAATGAGAAAGAATATTTAGGTAGTGAAAATGCTGGAGGAAAATTATCATTTGATGTTACATACAGGTGTATTTGTTGGAAAGGCGAAAGAAAAGAAGAAGGAGAAGAAGGAGAAGAAGGAATATTTGATGTTGAAATGCAAACAAGTTATGAAAGTGATTTTGTAGTTCGATTATTAGAATATGGATTTGGTTTAAGATATGACGGAATAAAAATCAAGGAAAATGAAAATAAACAAGATCAAAATGGAGAAGAAAATAAAGAGGAAAAACAAAAAAAAAAAAAAAAGATAAGAAAAAAAAAAAAAAAAAAAAAAAAAAAAAAAAAAAAAAAAAAAAAAAAAAGAAAACCTGTTAAATTATTATCCTTTTTAAATTATGATTATTATGATACTAATAGCATTAATAATAAATCTTATAAAATTGTAATAGCATTGTAAGATCTAAGTGAAAATATAATTGAAACTTTAAAAAATCCACCAGTTGAAGTTTATGCTATAAATTTATCATATGAAATTAAAAAATTATCAAATAATAAACCACTAATATTCAATAAAAAGAAATTAGACAAAACTAGAGTAGAATGGATAAAGTTGTTAGGTTTAAGACATTGGACTACTAGAAATGAACATACGTTGTATCACAAATATATCATATCATTCCAAAAAAATACAGGAGATAGTATTATCCAGTCAGCTATTAGAATTCTTGAAATGATTAATGAAAGAGATCTTAAAGAATTTATTAAAAACAAATCTATATTATTACGTCAAATTAAAGGAGCAGAAGAAGAAGGAAATAAAAAAAAGAAAATATAAAGTTTGTGAAATAATGTTAAATAATAATGAAGATATGGAACGTATTGTAAAGTATGCAAGAACTCACCATTGAAGAAATTACCCAATATCAAGAATCTTTAAAAAGAAGGAGATTAAATTATGTTATTATTATTTTATTTTATTCTAATATATAGTATTTTAATTAATTACATATATTATTTAATTAGGGTTATTAATTAAAAAAGTATAAGTAAAAAAAAAAACTCGTTCGTCTATTAAAATAAGTAGTAGTTGAATATATATTTAATAATTTATTAATAGTATTTATAAATAATAATCTTATTAATATATTGTTTTATTAATAACACTAATAATAATAATAATAATAATAATAATTTTTGTATATATCTTTTAATTTATTATAATTAAATAAGAATATAAGTGTTTTAATAATTTAAATTGGGTTCTAAACTTTTATTGATATTCTAAAGATAGTAAGTGTCCAAAAAAAATTGTAATAATTTTAAAAATAAATAATAGTGGTGGTGAAGCAACCTCTTCTATTATTATTTTATTATATAATAATTATTTATATAATTTAATTTTATAAAATAATTTATATAATTTTAGAAATAAAAAAAAAAATTTTTTTATATATTCAGTAAATACAATATATATTTTGAATTAAATGAATGTAATAATATAATTAAATAAATAAATAGGTTAAAAAACCTTTTTCAAAAAACCCTTTTTTTTTTTTATCTAAATTTAAAAAACTTCTTATTTTTATTTTTGAAAAGAACATTGAATACTAATTGGTTTAACATTTCAAATATTTGAAATATATTAAAAAATAATAAAATAAAATAAAATAGAATAATGTAAAAAATACATCATCCAATAATTGGCATCCATATATTAAAAAAAAATAATAATAAATAATAATAAATAATAATAAATAATAATAAATAATAATAAATAATAATAAATAATAATAAATAATAAAAATAAAAATAACCATCGATTTACCGATTAATTAATGAACCATTAATTTTTTGTTGTATTTTAAAAAGCGGTCATCAAATGAATTTTAATTTTAATTTTAATTTTAATTATTATTATTATTATGACTATTAATTTATTAATTAAATATTATTAAACATTATAAAACATTATAGAATATATTAAAGTAGAAACTATTATATATAGATTAATAAATGATATTATTAACTATATATAAAAACTATTTATAAAAAAAGAGAATTAAAAAAAAAAAATTTTTTTTTATTAATTTATAAGACTTTTTTTTATATTTTAAACTATATAATAAATAACTACATTTTTTTTTTATTTATTTAAAAAACAGTACATATGAAATAAATATATAAAAATAAAAATCAATGGGGAAAAATTATATCAATATATAAGTAAATAGATGAATTACCAAAAATAAAAATAAATATTAAATTAGAAGATACTTTTACGAAAAATAAAAATAAGAAGTCATTATTTTAATTTAAGAAAAAAATATACTTGGAAAAAAAAAAAAAAAGATAATGAATGGAAAAATTAAAGAGGTAATAAAATGGATTGGTTTGGTTTTTAGAATATACTATAATTAAATGATAAATATTAATAATTTTATATTATATATAAATATTTATTTTCATTTGTTCATAAAAAATTATATACTATTTTAATATAAATTCTATTAAACGTAGCCCTATCTAATTAATAAATAAATTTATTAAAAAGAAGAAATTTAAAAATAATAATAATAATAAATAATAATAATAATAATAATAATAAAAAGAAGTATATGTAAAGCTTTATAATTCTTTAATAACAATAAAACCGTTATTTCAAATCAAATATAACATTAAAAAAAAAAAATAAAATAAAATATTTAAACAAAAAATAGCAATAAAATGTATAGAATCAATAACCATAATATTATAAAATGTTTTATATTTTTAGTAATTTTTATACTAAAAGTTGCTACAAAATATATTGATGATGAAATTGGAATTAAATATAAAAATCCATTCTTTGAAAATTACAATTATACTGAAATTTCAAATAATAATACAATATTCTATGATTATTACTCATATAATATATTTGACAAAATTGATTATTCATATTTATTCCCAATATTTATTTTTGTATGTTTTTTAGCGGGAATGAGATTTTTAATAAGTACTATTAAAAAACAGATAAAAGAAGAAATAAGAAGTGATTATTTACTTTTATAATATTACAACTCTAAAAACATATATATCAAGGACCTCATATATTCATTTTTATGATCAATTAAATCATTATTTGTATATAAATATTCAATATATTAATGACAGGTGTAAAATTATAAATAGAATACTGGTATTTTTTTTTTTTTTTTGGTAAATGCCATTATAAAAATATTAATATGTATATATGTAGATATATGTAGATATATTTTTAATATATATTTATTAATACATAATATGTAAAATATTTAGAATTTTTTTTTTTTTTAATTGTTTATTGTATTTAATTTAAGATAAAACACTAAAGTTTAATATGTTTATTATACCAACGATATATATATGTATCTTATTTTACAAAAAGTACTTTTAAAATTGTAATTAAAATAAATAAATAAATAAATAAATAGATAAATAAATAATTGAAATTTTAAAAATTAAAATAGAATTTAATTTTTAAAAAAGTTAATTTTATAGATTAATTATTAAATGTTTTATTATATAGTAATGGTAAAAAACTGAAATTTTAATATAATAAATTGATTATATATAAAATATATGTATGTTAATTAAAATAAATATTTGAAACCAATAAAACCATTTGCGTGACCATCATTGGATCACGTGTCAGAACAAATTTCCTAATTTGACAAAGGTAAGAATAATGTTATAGTATGCTGTTGTGGCTTACCGTATTCAATATCTCCAAATCTTGCGGATCTGTAATTCGACTGAGAAAGTCGACGCAGAAATGGTTAGACCTAGGAGCACTTTATGTGGTCATTCTAATACAACCCCGCTATAAAGTTTGTCTGATATTAAATGTCTGTTGTGGCTAGGATAACATAATATGATCAAGACTTAAAGTCTAAAAAAAAAAAAAATAAAAAGCCCATTTATTTACTTTGGAAAATTTTAGTTTTAATTTAAATGAACCAAGGTTAATAATAATATTTGGGAATAATAATGGAAAAATTATTATATATATAATTATATATAATTATATATATACATATATATTTATTATTTTTTTTTTTAAAATAAAGTTTTATAATACAAAAAAAAAAAAAAAAAAAATAGATATAATTTATTAATAGTTTAACTAATAAAAAAAAAAGAAAGAAATATTTAATATATTTAATAATACTGATAATTTATTATTAACATTAAACAGTTTAGTATTTAGTATAAAATAATATTATATTATTTAAATATTTTTAAATTTTTAATAAATATTTATTTAGTAGCTTATCATCATCCTAATATATATAATATATTAAAATTATTAACAACTTTTAATATCCACTGGAAGAAAACTAATATCAATTATAATAATAAATTAATAATTAAAAATTATAAAATTAAAATATTCTTATTAATATATATTAATATAAGCAGTAATAACAATTAAACATTATAAATACTTAAAAACATTAATAGTAATAATAATTAATGATAATAATAACAATTGAAAAAAAATTAAAAAAAAAAAAAAAAAAAAAAAAAACCTATTATAAAAAATAAAAAAATTATTTATTCAATTTTTTTTTTTTTTTTTTAAATATAATTATTTTTATTTATTTATTTTAATGATAAAAAAAATTATTTATAAATATTAAATATTTAATGATGATTTTATTTTATTAAAAAAAAAAAAAAAAAAAATAAAAAAAATAAAAAAAATTATATTATATATATTATTATTATATCTATTTATAAAAATATATATATATATAAATTTTTTTATTTTTTTATTTTTTTTTTTATGTAAGGTATTTTCAAAAAAAAAAAATTTTTTTTTTTCTTTTTCTTTCTTTCTTTCTTTCTTTCTTTCTTTCTTTTTCTTTCTTTTCTTTCTTTCTATCGTTTATTTTTATTTTTTTTTTTTTAAATTGTTTAAAATTTAGTTTCGGTTAATACATATATATATATAAATATACATTTTAATTATAATTCTTAAAAATTATAATTTTCAATTTCTATAAAAAAAAAATTTTTTTTTTTAATTTTAAATATAATAACTATTTGACTCTATAGATTGTTTATATTATTTTATAATTTTATTTTTAAATATATATTTTTTTTTATTTTATATTTTTAATTTTTTTTTTTTTTTTTTTTTTTTTTTTTTTTTTAATATATTATTATTTTAATAATTGTTTTGTTGTATCTAGTTTGACTATTTTTTAATTATTATTATTATTTTATTTTAAATAATTTTTTATTTTTTAAATTTTTTTTATATATTTATATATATATTTATATGTTAATATTTATTTATTTATTTTTTTCCTTTTTCCTTTTTCCTTTTTTTTTTTTTTATTTTTTTTATTTATATAGTTTAAATTATTGTTATTTTAATATTTTCAAATGAATAAGAATAATATATTTTATTAAATAATAATAATAATAATAATAAAAAAAAAAAAAAAAAAAAGAAAAAAGAAAAAAAAAAAAAGGTACTATATATGCATTAAAAAAAAATTAAGTATTTAAGGGATATGTCCATTTTTTTTTTTTTTTTTTTTTTTTTTTTTTTTTTTTTTTTTTTTTTTTTTTTTTTTCTTATTCTTCTTTGAAACGAAAATTATATTATATATATAAAAAGTATTAATTTTCATAAATAAACATATTAGTGTAAATACAAAATTGTGTAAAAATTTAAATAAAAAAACGATTTTTTTTTCCAAATTATTATGAAAATTATTTACAAATGATTTCATTTAAATATAAACTAGAACAGTTTATAATTTTTTTTTTTTTTTTTTTTTGATTTTAAAATATTATTCCATTTTTTAATATAAATTAATATATATATATACAATATTATGAATAATTGAATATTCTCTTTTATTCCTTAGAAATTAAAAGATCAACCCAATTCATAATATTATTTTGAATTTGTTTCATATCAAAAATATGGAAATATTTTAATAATTCTTCTAGTTCATCTAAATGATCCATTGAATAATTTTCATAATAATCATTTATACTTGTTCCATGCTGATAATAATCAGCCATTTCTAGAGCTTTAACTACCTTTTCATCCAAATTTGGATTTATTCTTTCAATAGTTTCTAATAAAGCTTTATTACGAATTTTTATATTTACATCAAGATTATTACGAAGAATATTTATAATTGATGCTTGTGAATTAATAGTATTAGATAAATCTTTATAAGTAAATAATAATAATAATAATAATAATAATAATAATAATAATAATAATAATAATAATAAAGAAATTTAAAAAAAAATAATATAATATTAGTAAAATTAATAATAATAACAATAAAAATTATAATAAAAATAGTAATAGAAAAATAAAGAAAATATATATAGTATAAAATTATTATTATTATTATTATTATTATTTTTATTTTTATTTTTATTTTTATTTTTATTTTTATTATTATTTTTATTTTTATTTTTATTTTTATTTTTATTTTTATTTTTATTTTTATTTTTATTTTTATTTTTATTTTTATTTTTATTATTTATTTACTTTTTTTTTTTTAATAATTATACTTACTATAATAATTATAAGAACTAAAATACAAGTCAAAATTTTGTTTTTCAAAAGTAGAAGAAAACGTAGAGCTATTATTATTTATAGTATTGATTTTGTTTGTATTATTTATGTTCGCATTTTCATTATTGGTAGGATTTTTATTATTAATAATGATATTACCATGATTACCGTTATTTTCATTATCATTATTAATATTATTATGGGTTACGTTTGAATTAATATTATTATTTATAGAGTATCCATTGTCATTTGAATTTAATTGATTTTCATTAACTACATTTGATTTAGAGGGTATACATTTATTAGTAGATTTATTGGAATTCAATTGATTTCTGGAATCATTTACTGCAATACGATTAGGATTTTGAATATTTTGAGAGGAGGTAGAATTCAAATAATTTTTAGGTATGCCCACTAGACCACCGTTAGGCTTTGAGGATGTAACAGAAGACGCAATTTCATGGAAAACTACCTTATTATTGGTTGAATCTTTTACAGATTTTGCGGAAATTGAGGGTTTAGAAGAAAGAACCGATATAAAGGAATAATTAGGAAGACTATCATCATTATTATCATCTTCAATAGATGAAGATGAAGTGGATGAAGATAATGAAGCTGATGATGAAAATGGAACTTTACCTTTTCCTAAACTATACGAGTAAAAGCTAGGACAATGAATCGATATATCAAAAGAGGAGAGACCCTCACTTAAATTACGTTTTATTCCAAGATCAGTATAATTTGTATTACGATCAAAGTCACTTTCATCTTCGTCTTCATTCTCTTCCATATCTTTATAAAGTCTTTTATAATGACTATCTCCATAAAGATAATGATTAATAGTATCCATAGAACCAATCCTAGATACAGTATGCCTTGAATTATGATTATCTGTCAAATGACTTGAACTATTAATTATATTAATAGATTGGGTACTTCTTCTCAATTGACTATACTCACTCGAAAGAGAAAGATTATTTCTAATATTGAACGAATGTCTCTCACTATAACTGACACTGCTATTGATAGAATCATTAACACTACCCGTTACAATGTTATCTTTACTATTAATATTTTGTTCTTGTCTTTGTTCTTTTTTTTCTTCTTCTTCTTCTTCTTCCTCCTTCTCCAATTCCTTTCCTTTCACCTTTCCATCATCATCTTTGAAAACATTCTCTAATATAGTATCGTCAACTGTTACTTGGGATATTACTTTATTGTTTTGACTGATAAGTTCTGAATTTAATTCCTCAAAATTTCTATAAGGTACATTAGGTTCGAAGGATGGATTAACTGCTTCTAATCGACTATTTTCCTTTTTATCTTTAATTAACGATTGGCTTGGTATCATTTTAATGGATATTTTGGAGGACTTACCCTTAGGATCATTTTCTTTGGATATTCCATTATCATTATACTTTACGTTTAATGATTGATCGATTGAAAGATGAAGTTGTTGTTGTTGTTGTTGTTGAGTAGTCTGGGTTAACTTATCCAATTCAATTAATTCTTGACGATATTCCTCACTTGCAAATTTTGAATTTTCTTCTTTACTATTATTTACATTTTGTGGATTAGATAGTAAAACAGTATTATTAATAGTTTTATTATTGTCTTTAATTTTGTAGTCATTAACATCATTTTGGAAATGTGTATTCATAGGATTAATTTTATTTTTCACTAATTTATCATTAATATTGATTTCTTCAATTCCTCCACCATCATTTAAAATTCTTTCCACCGTAGCTGGTGTTGCTGATGAGACAATTATATTATCCTGAGGAGAGGTGGAATCC
>JACVTC010000610.1:0-15316 GCA_016946835.1 Neocallimastix lanati (nom. inval.)
ATATTAATTTATTACCAAAAAAAAAAATTTTTTTTTTATTGTATTTTATTATTATTTTTTTTATTATTTTTTATTTTTTTTATTTATGTTTTTTTTTTAAATATATTTTTGAATTATTATTCATTTTAATTAAAAAGCATTGATAAGAAAAAAATACAAAAAAAAAAAAAAAAAAAAAAAATACATAAAAAAAAAATAAAAAAATAAAAAAGAGAAATAAAAAAAAAAAAAAAAAAAAAATATTTAAATAAATAATATATAAATTAAAAAAAAAAAAAAATTTTATATATATTAAAAAAAATTTTTTAAAAAATTTTACTTCTAATTTAAATTAATGAGTATATTAACATTTAGGCAACATTAATTCATTACATATTTATTAATGTATTAAAAATGTACATTAACTTTTTTTTTTTTTTTTTTTTTTGATAAAGCTTATTTTTTTCCATAAATGTAAATTTAATAATTATAAATTACAGAAAAAAAAAAAAAACTAGACTGACATAATTTTATTTTTATTTTTATTATTTATTATTAATTAGTTATTATTTTATTATTATTACTATTATTTAATTATTTAATATTTAATTACTTAATATTTAATTATTTTATTAATAAATACTCAATTTATTTAATTATTTAATTATTATTTTTTTTTTAATTAAATAATTAAAGTAAAAAAAAATTTTCTTTATATAAATTTTTTAATTTATCTATAGATAGTTTTAATGATTTTTTTTTTTTTTTTTTTTTTAAATAATATATATTATAGAAAAAAAAAAAAAAAGTATCAAATTATTCCCTTTGAATTAATTGATTGTAAAATAATAATAAATAGTTTATTGTTATAATATTAATCTTTAAGGTTTTTATTTTAAAAATATACTCAGAAACAATAACTCATAATACTAATGCAATTGCAACTTCAAATTTTAAAAATAAATATACATATATAAAAAAAAAAAAAAAAAAAAAAACAGAAATGGTACTTAAATCATTGATATGATTTATGTCAACTTTATTATTACAAGCGATGAGATATAATTTAAATATTATTAATAACAGAAAACGGAATAAATATAAATATAAATATTTATTTAAAGTTTATAAAATTAATATATGAATTTATTCTGTATATTGAAATAATATTAATGATATTATGTTTTTTTTTTTTTTTTTTTTTTTTTTTTTTTTTTTTTTTTTTTTAAAAAAGAGTTTCCTAGTATTGTTTTTATTATTAATTGATTATAATAGTTTTTACTAATTATATATATATATTTAAACAAAACAAAACAAAAACACAAAGTAATAATAATAAATATATATTTTTTTTTCCAAAAACAAATTAATTGATGATTTAATTATATATTAAGAACATAGTAATAAATTTATTAATAAAAAAAAAAAGTAAAGTTACATTAAAATCTAGAGTAGAATTAATTAACTATTAAAAGTAATTAAATATTATTTAAAAACAATTAATAATGATGGTATTATTTAATTAATAAAAAGTATTCTATTTAAATAAAACTATTATTATTATTATTCATCATATTCTATAATGTTCTTGACCTTTATTAAACTATTTTTTTTAATATCAATTGTACATACTTTTTTTTTTATTTAATGTGATTTTGTTCTTTTAATATTATATTTAAATATTATTTTACTCTAATCTATCTATCCATATATATAAATCAAAATGGAAAAGCTTTCAATATTTTTCTTTTTACAATGTATATATCAATGAAAAAAGTAAACAACATTATATTAGCAAGAATATTTAATGATTTGATTCTTCTTTTGAAAAACTGTCAATAATTAAAACAATCTCATTTACATAACAAATATTAAATAATTATGAAATATAAAATTGAAGCATATTTTAATTTAAATGCTAACCATCTTTATTTAATAGGACTTGCAAAAAGTGTTATAATTTATTGATTTAAAAAATTTTGGAATATTAATTAATTTTTTAATATAAAATGTTACATTTTGGTCTATTAAATTAACAATTAAAAAAAAATATTTTAATATATTTTTAAATTGATTAAACTAATTATATATTTAATTAATTATATAGCTTTTAATAAATAAATATATATATATAGATAAATAAATTAAGTAAGTAAGTGTATAAATAAATAAACAAGTAGATAAGTTAATTTAATAGATAAATAAGTGTATAAATAAATAAACAGATTGATAAATATATGAATAAAAATAAAATAATTATTTCATCAAATTAATTTTATAATTTCATGGTAATAATATATATAATATTTTATTAATAAATATTAAAAGTTAAAAATGGAATAAAATGGAATTAATGAAATGAACCGATTTAATAATAAATAAAATTTGTTTCCATTCCTTTTTTTTTTTTTATTATTATTATTATTATACATTTATATAATATTATATTTTTTAAATTTTAATATGATTTAAAATTTAATCATTTCAATTAATATAAATATCTAAATTCAATAACATTTAAATATACCTATTAAACTATTTAATTAATATAAATAACTATATTATAATACATTGTATGTTATATTATATTTACAATCCATCCAAAAGGCTTCCATCCATCCATTGTTATATCCATAAAAAAAAAATTAAAGTTAAATACAAAGTATAATTAATATATTTACAACAAAGTATAATATATAACCATGTAAAATTCATTGATTCATTTAAATATACAGTGTTTATATTATTTTCATTTATCATATTAATTATTTAAATAAATACTTCTCATATATTAAAATGAATGGCTTTGAGTATTTTTAATTAAATAATATATATATGATATATAATAGATTATATTAATTATAAATTAATTTTTATCTTAAAAAGTTTTTTTTTTCTCTGTAAATTAAAAAAGCATCTAGATATTTAATATTTCTATATATACTAGTTAATTACAATATATAACTAAATTCATCATTAATTTAATACAATTAATATTGATTTATTTTAAATAAAAAAATTCATTACCATTTTACCTATTTTGACAAATATATACAATACATTATAATACATTATACTATATATAACCATTGCCAATATATTGTAGAGTTTATGAATAATAAATCCATATTATTTATGCTTAAAAATCCTTTTTTTTTTTTTTTTTTTTTTTTAATATTTGATGTAATTTGTTAAAGATTAAATGAATTACACGTTACTTGCAATATATGTAAATTAATTTATAATATAAATGAATAATATAAAATTGTATATTTGTATTTATATGAATATATAGAGATTATATTTGTATATTTATTTAAATTTTAATAAGAATAAAATGATTTTAATTAATGAAAAAGTATTTAAAAAAAATATGATTATATATCATAACCTATAATCAACTATCATAACCTATAATCAACTATCATAACCTATAATCAACTATCATAACCTATAATATAATAATATTAAAATAGAATTTATATACAAATAAAAATTTTTAAAAAAAAAAAGAATTAAGATAAAAACTACTATGACAGAGGATGACAAAATAAAACAAAATAAAATATGATAAACTATTAATTATTATATTAAATATAATACGTTATTATCATCATATTATATATTAACTCTTTGTAATAAATATAAATTATTGGCTATAATTAAATGAAATGTAGAAATACGGAAGGGATATTTGAAAACAATATTTATTCATTTATTTATAACTGTACTACTTTGTTAACATTGGAATTTTGGTATTGAGAAAGTTATCCTTCATTAATTATAATCTAACCTAACAAATTCATTAGAAATTTATTACTATTAATAAATTAATTATAATTAATACTATTAAACTATTTATTAATTTATTAAATATAATTTTAAATATAATTTAATAATATTTACACTTCGTAAATTCAATCTTAATTCAAATTTTATCAATTATGGAAAAACTAATAATAAAGGATTGAAAAATAAATATTATATACAATATAATAATTAAATAATTGAATATAACAATACTTTTTATATTATAAATTCTCAAATTTTTATATAAATAAAAAAAAACTTATTTAATATATAAATATGTTGGAAAATTATTATTATCAATTTTTTTTGTTAATCTATAGTTTTAATAAGAGTAATAGTATTTTTAATAATATATAGTATTAATTATATAATAATATATCTTAAATAATTAATTATCTTTAATAATTAACAATAATAGTAATATTTTATATACAATATATATTAATTACTTTATTAATTAAAATAATTAAAATTAATTATTCAATAATTTATAATTATATATTATATATAAATATATGTACAAATATATAAATTTTATAAATTTTATTACAATAATTATATTTTATTTTTTAAAACATTTTTTTTTTTTTTTTTTTTTTTTTTTTAATTTTCATTATTTTTTTTTTATATTTTTTTTAAGCAATAATGTTGAATTAGATTGTTAAATATTATATATCCAACATTTAATTTATAAAGTTAATTTATATTTATTAATTATATTTCTTTTCTTTTTCTTTTTAATTATTATACTATCAATTTTAATTAAATTATTCTATATTTTTTAAATTTATTGAAAAATAAAGATAAAAAAATAAAATAATATTTTATTAAAAAATACTTTTTTTTATTAGTATTTTAAATTGCTTATTTTTTTTTGGAAGTGCAGGGAAAAGAAAGGAAGAAAAAAAAAAAAAAAAAAAAAAAAAAAGAATAGAATTAATAATAGAAAGTATATTATTATAAAAGGAAAAATAAAAAAAGAAAAAAGAAAAAATTTCAACATTATTTATTTGAAGCATATCTTATCAAAATTTTACAAGATTTTAATCATTAAAGGAACAATTTTTTTTTTTTATAAAAAAAGAAACAATTATTTATATATATATATATATTTTAATACCAATAAATTTAATTTTCAGCAAAATTATTTTAATTACTTTCTGAAGTAAATGTAATATATTTTAATATATAATGGAATATTTTATAATAATATTTTTTTATATATTTTATTCAAATGTTCAATGTACAATTGAATAAAGAAATTCTAAAATATTATGAATTAAAGATAAAGTTAATTTTTAATATATAAAAAATATTCAAAAAATACTAACTTATTTTAAATTAATAATATATATTTTAATATAAAAAATTTGAAGAACGAAAAATCTAAAGTAATAGTTCAAGTAAAACTAAAATAATAATATATTAAACAAATATCTAAAATACTTTTAAGTAAGTGAAAGTATATATTTTTTTTTTATTATAGTAGGATGAACTTGATTTTAATATAAATAACGAGAATAATAAAAAATAAATATATAGATATAAAAAAAATTAAATATTATTTTTAAACAGTCAATTATTATTAAAATGAAAAAATAAAGAAATTGTTAGTGAAACAATCGATATTTTAAGTATTATTAAGAAATGTTTATTTTAAGTAATTTGATAATTAGATATTAATAATTAATATTTTTAATGAAGGTATTGGAAGAAAATAAATTTAATTATAAACTAGAACGAAAATATTAGAAAATAAAAAAAAAAAAAATTATTTTTAAATAATAATTAAGGAAAAAAAAATATCTTGAAGACTTCATATCTATAAATAACAAAAAAAAAACAATATAAAGAAATGAAAATTTTACATTTATAAATAAATAATAGAAATTATCTACGTAGTTTTAATAAAACATAAATATATTATAATGAATAGTTCTTGAAAATTTTAAAGTATAATATAAAAAGAACAGCCTCTAAAGCTATTTTTATTAATAATTTAAATAGGGTGAAATGGAACCTTGGCGAAATGCAATTTGGGGAAATACCCCCACTCTCATTCAAAATAAATAATTCTGTAGAATTTGAAGTTTTAAATTTGTGATAATTATAACTTAAAAATAAGTTGAACGATTAGAAAATTATAGGTAAATTTGTACTTTATTTTTTTTTTGTTTCGTTTTCTATTTTTTTTTTTTTTTTTTTTTTTTTTTTTAGGTACAACAAAATATTAAAGTTTGACTATTGTTCAGAAAAATAAATCAAATTTTTTATAGTAGGAATTAATTTATTTAATTGGAAATAATTTTTTTTTTTTTTTTTTTTTTTTTTTTAAAAAAAAAAAAAATTCATATATAAAGTAAAAAAAGAATAAAGATAATAAAATATTAATATAATAACCAGTAAAGTAGAAGAAGGAAAAAGATTAAGTACTCGATTCATATTCATAAGGTGAAGAAAGAAAGTTAAAAGAATAAATAAATTAAAAAAAAAAAAAAAGAAAAAAAAAAAAAGGAGAAAAAAGTTAAACTTACCTTGGCTCGGACAAAACGCTAAATATATATATATATTAAAAGGTAAAAAAAAAAAAAAAAAAAAAAAAAAAAGAAAAAAAAAAAAAAACCTCGATTAAAAATAGAAATAAAAATAGAGATGAAATGAAAAATGAAATCTGGTAAAATTAAAATTTCCTAACAACCTATCGATCGATCCTTAATTTTAATATTTTATATGAATTAATCATTTCTCTGTACACTTAAGAAAAATACTGAAAAAGTAATATCTCCCCTCAGAGATTCGAGACACCATTTTTCGGTGATATGCTCTTCAGGGGGTGAAAAATGAAAAATGAAAAAATGAAAAAAATGAAAAAATGAAAAAATGAAAAAAATGAAGAATGAAAGGACTAGGACTAGTGGTATAGGGGTTGATAAAGGCAAATCCGTGAAACTAACTATAAAAGATTCATAATTACACCATGAATAAGATTAATGAAATGATGATAAATTATTATTAACTTATTACTGCTATATATAATTTTTTTTTTATTTATTTTTTTGTTTATATTTCTATTTTAATTTTAATTTTTATTTTTATTTTTATTATTTTATTTTATTTTATTTATTATTTATTATTTATTATTATTATTACTAACATTATATAATTTAATAACTTTATAATGTTTTTTTTTTTATATTAAAAAAAAATTTTTTTTTATTATTTTTGTATTTTATTATTATTACTATAATTTATAATTATTGTTTATAATATAAAATATTCTATATTCTGTATATAATATTATAATAATTATTTTATTCTTTATTTATTTATTTTTTTTTTTTTAATTTTATCAAAAAGAATTTTTTATCATTACTGTTATTATTATTATTATTCTTTAATAAATGAAATATATATATATTATATTATTATATATATTTTATTAATAATTTTTCTATAATCATTATTATTTTATTTTATTATTCATTATTATTATTATTATTATTATTATTTTTATATATTTTTTTCAATATATTTATTATATTTACTATATTATATATAATAAATGAATAAAAATAGAACAGAAATTCGTTAATATAAATATTATTATTACTTATAGATTAATGAAATGACGATAAGATAATATTAATTTATTACTACTTTATATAATTTTTTTTTTTTTTTTTTTTTTTTTTTTAATGAGATTATTATTATGATGTTGTATATTATTTAAGGAATTAAAAAAAAAAAATTATAAAAAGAACTATTAAATAAATTAAAATAAATAAATTATTATTAAAAAATTTTTTTTTCTAATAAATAGAAAATAAAATTTAGAAAAAAAAAAAAATTTTTTTTTTTCTTTTTCTTTTCTTTTATTAATCATTTTATAAAAAAAATTTTTGACTATTTTTTTTTTTTTTTTATTTTATTTTAGTAGATATTTATGAATGATAAGATGCATATGAAAATAATTCATGTAAAAAAAAAAAAAAAAAAAAAATTAATATAAAGATTTTATTAAATCATGTTTAAGTACATTTTCCATACGTCCTGAGGAACATTGTAATATAAGTTGTATAAACTTTAAGGCGATATCTGGATGAGAATTACAGAGACTTTCATAATTAGAATAATTAATAGACCAAAGTTTAGAACCTCCTTGAGCTACCAACTTTGTACGATGTTGTAATTTTGAGAAAAATTCTACTTCACCAATAACAGAATCTATTATTATATGACAAATATAAATATAAAAATAATTAAAATAATAAAAATAATAATAAAACATATATATTTATATAATAAACGATAAATAATAATAAAAATAATAATTAAAAAAATTATAATAATATAGAGTTAATATAATTATTAATTAATAATAATAATAATATATATATATATATATATATTTTTTTTTTTTTTTTTTTTTTTCATCTTCTTTTTCATCATCATCATCTTCTTACTATTATTATTATTGCTATTACTATTACTATTACTATTACTATTATTATTACTATTACTATTATTATTATTATTATAAATTATTGAACTTACATGGAACTAAAGTTCCTGTTACTTTTTCCTTTATGACATGATTTGAATTTTCATTGACGGTATAGAGAAGAGCTTGTCCACTTTCAACAATATATATTTGATTTTCAAAAGCAGGAGTAGTTTTATCCCAAAGAATTTTATCCTTTTTAATTTCAAAACATTTGAAGTATCTAGTAAGTTCAGTAAATACATTCATATCTACTTCATTGTTTTCATTTAAAAGGGTATGAATTAAAAGTTTAAGAGGTTGTTCAAATTCATTAATATTAGTTTTAACAACACTCTTACAAGCACTGAGAGGTGTGATCGGTGATGGTGATGGTGTAAAGGCTGACATTCTATTAATATTATTATTACTACTACTACTACTGTAATTATTACTATTATTATAAACACTTTCACGAGTTAATAATAATCGAGTAGATCCATCTTCAAGTGTTTTTAATACATAAATTCTTTTAGAAGCATCATATTGAGTTTCAAGTAACATATTTTCACACCATTCAATAGCAGAATCATAATTATTAAAGTATTCGAAATATTCATTATTATCATCATCATCTATATTACTTAAAAATCCAACTCTATTTAATGGATCAATACTACTTGGTTGTACATTACATAAAATTAAATAAATTTTTCTTTTTCTATTAATAAATAAATTATATATATATATATAATAATAATAAAATATATATATGTATATAAAAGGATAAATATATATATATTTATAATTATGTAATATATCGTTAATATTGAGTTTCTTTTTCATTTTATTACTATTTTAATAATAATAATAATAATAATAATATTTTTATTAATTAATTAGATATAATATTTATATTTAAAATACAACATACTTTAAATTAGATTTAATCTTAATAAAGGCTTCACTTGCACTATAATCCATTCCTAAGATAATATAAAAAAAAAAAAAATTTTTTAAATATATATATTTATTTATTTAAATTATAATAAATGTTAATTTCATTAATTATAAATTTTTTTTTTTTTTTTTATATTTTTATAACTATTATTTTCTATTATGTTTTATGTATATGTATATATGTATTATTATTATTATTATTTTTTTTCAACTTACCACTAACAAGTTTAAAATCAAAAATAATATATTTAATGTCATAGGAATCGGTCTTCAAAATCATATTATTAATATAATCATTAATTTGTTGGAAGGTACCAAAGAAAATAAAACCTTGGAAACGTATTACTTTAATTTGAATACCAGCATCATTTAAAAAGGTTCTTTGATTTCTTAAACGATAAACAGTACTAGGTAATTCAGGTCCAGAATGAACCGACCTTATAATTCTTCTACGACTCAATGTAATAATAAAGAAGATACAAGCAACAATAATACCAACTATAAATATATCATATTAAAATTACAATTATTAACAATTAATATGTATACTGTTTATATAGTGATATAAAAAAAAAAAAAGATATTATAAAAGAAAAATATAGAAAAAAAAAAAAAAAAAAAAAAAAAAACTTACCAATAATTCCTTGAGTGAAACCCCAAACATCCATACAAACCACAATAAGAACAATAGTAAGATATTCAATTGGACTTACCGTCTTAAATGTATCAACTAAAGCTTCTTTCATTAAATCAATACCCAAATGGAAGATTAAACCTCCAATAATGATGGTAGGAACATATTTAATAAAGGAAGTACCAACAACTAATAATGCAAACGTACCTAGAGCTAACATAAAACCAGCTATATTACTGTTACCACCAGAACGAATGAATAAAACGGAATTAGAATATACTAAATAGTTTTGTAAAGAACCAATCAAACCAGACTATTTTTATTGTTTTAAAAAAAAAAATAAATAAAAAAAAACATTTATTAGAATAAATTATATAAATTATATACTATTAAAAATATATATATATATATATCTGTTTTATTACTAATAAAGAAAAAAAAAATCCTTAAAACTATATATAAATTAATAATAATAATAATAATAATAATAATAATAATAAAATATTAAACTTACAATAAAGTTGGTATAACCATGAATCTTTAATTCTTTATTAATATCAACTTCAGTGTTAACGGAAACAGAAAGAGCAGGTACATTAATTGGAACATGTAAAATACCAAAGAAGACTAAAGCAAAAATAGTACTTAAGGTGTATGGAATAACAGACCATTGAGTTGCCTTGAAATCAAAGTAGGTCCAGAAGGTATAGAATGGAACATCATTATGACCATCATCAGAAATGAGATTAAAGAGCCAGCCTTGTTCTCTTAATTCATCTAAATTAAATCCACCAATCCATACAATGAGATAGAATATCACTGGTAAAGTAATAAAGAAGGTTGGTACTAACAATGGATGATGAATTTTAGTATGGACTATACTTAATCCAAAAGCTAAAGTTATGGAGATTAACCAAATTGGTAAAGTTGGAGTAGTAAATATATTTTTGATATAAGTGAAACCTAATTCAAAGGAATAACCAGTGATAATTTCAATACCAGTTTGAACTAAGAAAAGACCAATACCACCAATACAACCGATTAAAATATGTCTTGGGAAGAAAGACATAATATTACCCTTTTTTTTTTTTTTTTTTTTTTTTTATTATTATTATTATTATTATTATTTAATTAAATATATTATTATTAAATATTAGTAAAAAAAAAAAAAAATTCATAAATTTCAATATTAAAATAATATACAAAATATATATATTAATTTATATATAAATAAAATATATATAAAAATATATATATATATGAATATAATATTCAAAAATAATATGTATATACATATTACTATTTTATAATTTATATATATAATAAAAAATAATATTTACCATTTTAAATGTACCAAGTAAATAAAATACTAAACCGGTTAATATTGTACTAATAGCATATGCGACCATAACCGTAGCAATAATTTCTTTTGGTTTGTCAGCACCAATCTTTTCAATAATGGTTTGACAAATAATATGAAGGAATGGCATAACTTCAATCATCTGTATATATATATATAAATTAATAATAATAATAATATAAATATAAAATAATTATTAATTATCAAGTAAATTCATAATTATTACATTAAATTTTATTGAAACAATTTAAAAAAAAAAAAAAAAAAAAAAAAAAAAAAAAAGATACTTTACCATACTACCATTACCCCCTTTAAACTTACTTAAACCTGAAGCATAAACTAATTGAGCTACAATAGTACTAATATATATATATATAATTTTATTAATTAACATTTTAATATAAAGTAATATCATTTTAATATCATTTATCATATATAATTATAATTATAATTATAATTATTATATGTTATTAATTAGTAATTTTAAAATTTCAATGGTGAATTTACCTTACTAAAAACATAGAAATACCGGATTGGACATAAGTACTTGGCATAGATTCATGCTTTGGAAAAATAATAATACCATAAGAAAGTGAATCTAATAAATTTAATAATACACCTAATAAAACTGCTGGTAAAAACTTGATACATTGAATAGACCAAGTTTGAAGGAATGGTACAATACCATTTGACTTATATGGTGAATTTGAATGATTGTGAGATGCAGTTAAAGGTGTAGTTTCACTGTCATCGATAATATTTGTCTCTTGATCAGTTACTACAGAATATAACTTTTCTTTACTATTTTGATAACTATTATAAGCGGTTTTATTGAAATCATGATCTATGATGAAATATTCATTAGAAGAATCTTTTTTATTAAATTTATTATTGTTGAAATTGTTATTCAATGGTTCATAATTAAGGTTTTGATTTTTTATTGGATTTGAAAATGTTCCATAGTTGGAATAGGATTGATTTTCGGTTTTTTGATTTTCGAGTTCCTCAGTTTTTGATAATTCAGTTATTGTAGGAGATGATGATGAACAAGAAGAATTATCATTAGAAAATTTTGGTTTTTCATCTACTAATTTTGGTGGTGACGCAATATACTTTTTTTTCAGTCTTTCGTTTATTATTCATAGTATTATTCTTATTGTTCATTTCTATGAGTTTTTCATCCCCCATACTACTACCATATACAATTTTTATTTCACTAGGACTCGATCCATCATTCAGAGCTTCCGAGGGATTAAATCGATCTGGATTAAATTCTCGATCTATCCATGATAATGTTTCATAACGTACTATTTTATGATCAAAAATAATAATAATAATAATAATAATATAGATTTATACATAGAGAATATATATATAAAAAGAAAATAATAATTTTTTGAATATTTAAAATAAAAAAAACTTAAAGTTATTATCAAAAAATATTTTTTTTTATAAAATAATATTTATTTTTTCTGTATTACCTTCTTGTGGAGTAATTAAATTATTGTCTTCATCTAATTCTAATATTAAATAAAATTTATGGAAATAAATGTATTAATGTAAATATTAGCATGAATTAAATGAAATGAAATAAAAAATGAAAAAATTCTATTAATAAAATTTAAATTTTAAATAATATAAAATCAATATATATAATAAAAATATATATTATTTTTTATATAATATGATTTATATTTTATAAATGTTTAAATAATTATACTACTATATAAACAAGAAATTTAATTATATTAAATAAAACATTTATTTTTTATATAATATACTTTTTTTTTTAAAAAAAAAAAAAAAAAAAAAGAAGAAAAAATAACAACGAAAAAGAGAAATGAATTTAAAAATCTCACTTATTATATATATTAAATAAATTAAAATTATTTAAGACATTAACCATTTTTTAAGCTAGGAAATGATGCTACATGATAGCCTCTAAAATTTATATCCTTATTATTCGAGATTGGTTGTTCCATTTCTATTGTTAATTTAATAATAATATTATTATTATATGTATTGTTTTTTATTCTATTCTATTCTGTTTTATAGTATCTTTTTTTGTTATTTATTATTATTACTTTTTAATTAATTACTTAAATTAAGTTAAAATAAATATTGTAAATATAAACAGAAAAGGAAAAAAATGAAAATAATAATTAAAAAAAAAAAAAAAATAAAGAAAAAAAAAAGATATTTCTAATTTTGATATTTAATATTATATATTTTTTTTGATTATCGTATTTGTTTTTATTTTTTCCCAATAACATCAAAAATGTTGCTTTTTCTTTTCTTCTTTCTTTCTTTCTTTCTTTTTTATTTTTATTATTATTATTATTTTTTTTTTTGAACAAATTGTTTAATTTTGAACTTTTTTTTTTTAGACAAAAAATTTTAATTTTTAAATTAGATATTTCTTATTTTTTTTTCATTAATTACTTTCACTTATAATTATAATTATTTGTATTATGTACACTTCTCTTAAAGATTCATTTATAAGAAAAGAATTATCTTTTATAATTATTATTATTTGTTAAGATAAAATAATTTATAAGAATATATAAGTTAAAACTTTATATTAGTTATAAATATTTTTCTTTTGCTTAACTTTTATTTTATTATATTGTCTTTTAAAAATTATATATAACAAACAATAAAACAAAATAAAAGTAGAATTTTTATTTTTATTTTTTTTATTTTTAATTTTTAATTTTTTTTTTTCTTTTTTTGTTTATTTTATATATTTTTTTTATTTTACTTTATTTTATAGTTTTATTTTTTTTTTTTATTATCTTTATCTTTTTTTTTTTTTTTAAAAAAAAAAATAAAATGAAATAAAATTTTTATTTTTTTTCATAAATTATGTAATTTTTATAATTTTTTTTTTAATTAATTAATTTAAAATAAATAAAAAAAATATTTTTTATTTTTCTTGTGTGATGTAATAAAAACAAATTAAATAATTTTATTTAATACTATTGCTGTCTATAGTCATTGTATATTAATTTAAATGGATATATTTATTAATAATTATAATGGAATATATCAAAATTGAAAATTTTTTCTATTATATAATATGAAGTAAATTTTATTACATATTAGAAAAGTCATAAATTTTTATTATCTAATATATTATTAAATAAAAAATAAATATAAATAAAAACTTTATATATTATTTTATATTATTGATTAAATTCGATTTATATAATATATACTAAAAACTTTTTATTATTTTATTAAATTTTAAATATTAAATATTTAATATTCTAATATATATTTATTATTATTTATTATTTATTATTTATTATTTATTATTAATTAATTATTATTTATTATTTATTATTTATTATTTATTATTTATTATTTATTATTTATTATTTATTATTTATTTAATATTAATTATTCATTTATTATTTATTATTTATTAATAAATACTCTTTATTTTTTTATAATTTATTATTTATTATTTATTATTCAATTATTTATTATTCAATTATTTATTATTTATTATTTCTTCAATTATATTTTTTTATTTATTGTTTATTATTAATTATTATTTATTTA
Source organism: Neocallimastix lanati (nom. inval.) (assembly GCA_016946835.1). Classification (NCBI taxonomy): domain Eukaryota; kingdom Fungi; phylum Neocallimastigomycota; class Neocallimastigomycetes; order Neocallimastigales; family Neocallimastigaceae; genus Neocallimastix; species Neocallimastix lanati (nom. inval.). Next base: position 14,791 of record JACVTC010000610.1, read on the forward strand.
TAATTAATCATATTTTTCATCATTTATTAAATTATTTATACATTATTATTATTATTTATTTTTTATATTATTCAATTATTCAATTATTTATTATTAAGTGATAATATTTCTTTGATAAAATCAATTTTAAAAACTTAATCAATGTTTAATGAATTATGGATTATTATTATTTTTTTTGAAATAAATAAATAAATATATATATGTAAATAAATAACGTTAAATAATAATAATTTAAATATATATAAAAACTAAATGGTTCTTCACCATTCTAATATATTTGAAATCTTTTTTTGATTATTATTTACAATTATTATTTACAATTGGAATTTATTTATTTATTCACTTATTTATTTTATATCATGAAATTTATATTGTTGAATAGCTTAACAAAGATTAAGAATGAATTGATATATATATTAGATTCTATTTATTAAGATATATATTTCTATAATAAAATTATTTTTTTATCTATTTATTAATTTTTTTATATTGTAACTGTATTATATATTTAATTGTACTAATAATA
>JACVTC010000611.1:0-15266 GCA_016946835.1 Neocallimastix lanati (nom. inval.)
AAGGAATTAAATATTCAGGTATTACTCCAAATGAATCCTATGATAAATTTTATAATGATATTAATGATCTTGTTGATGAAACAGATTCACTAATAAATACAGTTTCTCCTAATAGCGAATCATCCATTAAAAATCAAAAATTAAATGGTAATCTAAAGAATCATAACCAAAATGCTAATAAAAAATATAATAAAGGCGTTAAAAGAAGTCCATCAGTTAAAAGTAATAAAATTAAGAATGGTAAATCTCCATAAATGCCACATATTATATATATATTATATATAAAATATATATAAATTTTATATATTTAATTTTTTTAGTACTATAAAATATTTTAAAATTTATATAAATATTATATAAAATTAAATAAAAAAATTTAAATAAAAAAATTTAAATAAAAAAATTAAAAATTAAAAATAAAAATAAAAAATATAAAAATAAAAAACAGAAAAAAAAATAATAATAATAATTATATATATATGTACTATTTAAATAATTAAAATATTTTAAAATTTAAATTATTTAAATATATATTTATATGTTTAAATATTTTAATGTTTTCATTAAAAAATCATTAAAATATATATTAATAAGTAATTTCTAAATAAAAATTAAAAAAAAAAAAAAAAAAAATAATAATAATAATAATAATTAATAAGAATAAGACTATTTGAAATAAAAATTAATATATTAATATTTATTAAATAATATAATTTATTCTGTTTATATAAAAACATTAATAATTATATTATATTAATATTTTATAATTTGGAATTGGTATTAAAATAAAACATTATAATATAAATTATTGGAAATAACTCCATTAATTATATTTTTAAAAATCTTTTTTAGTATATAATTGAAATAACTCAATTAATGATAGTTTTTTTTAAAAAAAAAATAAATAAATAATAATAGGGAAAAATAATATTTAATAATATAATTGAACATTATATAACATTAAGTCAATTAAAATAATATAAATTTTATTTTTTCTTTACTTTTTTTTTTTTTAAAATCTTATTATTATTATTATTTATTGTTAAGTTTTTAATTTGAAATATTAAAAAGTATTAAATGAATAATATATTTCATTCAATAAAATTAATTTGTATCTTTATAAAAATTGAATACAAATTAAATTTAAATTTAAAAAATTTTTTTTTCCGATATATATTAGTGTAGTACAAATTAAATTAAATTCATTTTTTTCTCTAAATTTTTAAAATGATTATATTAAAAATATTTAAATGAAAATTTCAAATTTTAAAAATTTTTTAATAATAATAATAATAATAATAATTATAGAGAATTAAAAGAAAAAAGAAGTTGAAAGTAGTTAAATTAAATATTAAATATTTCTATTTCTATATAATAAAAATTTTATTTTTATTTATTGTTTTATATATAAATAAAAAAAGTAGAAATGTATTTCTTTTATTTTTATTTCTGTTTAATAATTGTTATTTCTTCTTATGCTCACTTTATTAATATTAAAAGAAATATTTCCTACGATGAGAATGCCTTTTGGGAAGGGATAAGTAAAGAATGTATTGAAGAACAAAATAATACAGAATATAATGAATGTATGACAAAAATGAATATAACTAATTATAAGCGTATCTGTTCAAATTATAAAACAGAAAAATGTCAAAAATTTTATAATAATCCATTGGATTATTTTCCTGTTTGTAAAAATGAGCCAAAAATTCAAGAGTTATATCAACCAGCCTTATTAGAAGGGTTAAAATTAGCCTATCAATTAGAATGTCAATTAGATGAAGAAGGTAATTTATGTCCAATGGCTTTATCTTCAATTTTAAATGATAGTGGATTTGATGTTTTAGATGATACTTGTAAATCAAAGTCTTGTACAGATTCAGCTATTAAAGTATATAAAGGTTTTTCCTTAGATCAAATTTCAAAATATGAAGATTTATCAATGACTAATGGAAGTTTTAGCTACAACGAAATAGCTTCAATAAAAAAGCTTGTGGAGACATTAGAATCAAATGAATGCCGATCTCAACATGTTACAAGTAATGCTAATTATATTCAAACTAATACTTCTTTTGTAATTTCTTTAGTTATATTATTAATATTATTATTTTAATTGTAATATATAAATGTTCTATTAAATTAATGGACAAGTAGTCTATCTTTTGAATCATTCATAATTCTTAATTAAATATTATTATCAAATATTTAATGACGAAAATAAATAAAGAAGTCAAATAGATGTTTTATAAATATTATAAATAAGTTAAAATTAATTAATATATATTCATGTAATTATATATATTAAATTAATAAAAGCTAAATTTTTAATATATCTCTAAGCAAAAAAAAAAAAAAAAAAAAATCAAATCATTAGTTTTTATACTAAATAAATATTAATGGACATGTTTCGATTTATTTTTTAAGATAGATATAATTATTTAGTATATATAACATTAAAATTTGCACTGTAAAGTTTCATCTCAAATGATTATGGAAGAACGCATACATCTATAATTAATGAAATACTTTTTTAGAATTACAAATTTCTGGCGTAGATTTGTTAATTAGAAAGTAAACTATACTAAATATGGATTGATATTTTAATTATTAAATAATATTAATTAATTTAAATAAATAGAATTTTAAATATTAATAAATCAAAATTTTATTTCTTGTCCAATAATATATAACATAGTTTATATAAACTTAAAGAAGGAAAATATATTTATAATAAAATGTATTACTATAACAAAAAATTAAATAAATAAAATCAAAATAATAAAAAAAAAATAAGATATTTAAATTAATAAATATAAATTCAATTAAAACAATAATAAATAACGATTAAATATTTCTTAACTAAAAAATAAAATAGCATAAAAAGTATGATAAATATAAATACATCATTATCGGCTATACATTTTTATATTTTAATAGTTGAATATTTTTTTAAAAGTCTAATATAATATCATAAATTATTTATGATTCTAATTAATTAACATCATGCATATACTCAATATAAAATAAAGTTAATATTAATAATATTTGTTTATTAACATTATATAATATTGTATAATTTATATTCTAAATTGTGTTTTAGTTACGCTTTATAGTCTTATTAAAAAAAAGCAGAGCGCTGTATAATATTAATGTGTTAATACTAAATATTGAATTGATTATGGATTTTCATTAATTAAATACATATACTTCTAATATGAATAATTTTTAATTTATGTATCTATTATTAAATATTTAAATAATGTTATTTTGTAATGTTTATTTTGCATATAATAAATATCTTTATGTTTTATTGTTTGTATGTACTAAATAAAAACTATATTATATTTTATGCTGTATTACTTAAACATACTAAATAAAATTTATAATGCCATTTAATTTATAATATATATATTTTATTACAAATATTTATGATAATTTAATTTAAATTTTATTTTTTTAATTTTTTTTTTGTTTGTTATACTTATTTTATTTTTGATATTTTTATTTTTTTTTTTTTTTAAAACAAATGTGAAATGACTAAATAGGGTGTGAAAAAAAAATATATAATAATAAATACTCAATGCAATATTTATGTATTGGGTATTAGGTATATGTATTTAAATGATAGTACTGTCTATTAAATTTTTTGTGAATAAATCCTTTATTAAATTTTTTTTTTTTTTTTTTTCTGATTTTAAAATTGTATCATTTAAATAGTATCTAACATTTAATTATAATAAATAATAATAAATTTGTTTAAGTATATAACTTTCATTTATAAAACTTAAATGACTCTGATGTATTATACACTTCAACTTAAAGATTAATTTAAAATGAAAATTATTAATTTAACTAACTAAAAAATAACATAAAAAAAAAAATTAAATAAAATTAACAAAATGAACCTTGTAAAGTTTTCATTGTCATTTCTATTAGCTATTAATGCAATTTATTGTATCAACTTACCATCTAATGTTGAAGGTAATTTTAATGAAGAATACGAAACTAAGTTAACTAAAAGATCACGTTGGGATAATAACTTTAATTCAAAAACTTTTGATGATATGAGAAAGGAACTAGAAAGCAATCCAATCTACGATGACATGAGAAAAGAATTGGAAAATAATCCCATCTATGATGATATGAGAAAAGAAATGGAAAATAATCCTATCTATGATGATATGAGAAAAGAATTGGAAAATAATCCAATCTATGATGACATGAGAAAAGAAATGGAAACTAATCCTATCTATGACGACATGAGAAGGGAATTGGAAGAAAAACAGAAAAAAACTAAAACTACTGCAAAAAAGCAAGCTATTCCAACTATATTATCTAGTGATAAGTGTGGTTCTAAGAAGGATGGAATATACATGTGTAAACGTAATTATTGTTGTAGTAAATATGGATATTGTGGTAAATCCAGTGCCTACTGTGATTCTGGATGCCAATCAAAATACGGTAAATGTTGGTAATTATTAGTTAAAAATTACTGTTAGATTATCATAAATTAAAATCTTTAAGTCAATAAATTTATCTATTAACTTGCTCATAATTTTGATTTTTAAAAAATTAATTTATAATTATGGATATATATTATTATAAACATAATAATTAAAAAATACATTTTTTAAAAGCTTAATATCATTATTATTTAATATTTAATAAAAATAATACATAATAAATATTTGAAAAAAAAAATCGTTATATCAAATCAATTATATCAGTTATCGTTATATTTAAATTATATTATATATTAAATATATGCTAATATATTATATATCAAATATATGCTAATATATTATATATTATGTAAATGATATAATAATAAACATATAACTGTATTAATTATTATTTATGTATTTATATATTTTTTTTATTATTTTATATGCTTATTATTTACGTATTATTAATATTATTAATATTTAAAATATATTTAAAATAATAAAATATTAAATAAATATTATAATAATAATATATATTAATATATATTTAAATTTAATAAGATAATAATATGTTTATAAAGTAATATATTTAAAATAATAATAAAATAAAATATATTTATAAAATAAAATATATTTATAAAATTAAATATATTTATAAAATAAAATATATTTATAAAATTAAATATATTTATAAAATAAAATATATTTATAAAATAAAATATATTTATAAAATAATAAATATTTATAAAATAATAAATAATAATAATATTGATATAAGTATGTAAGTATTCAAATATATGTGTATGTAACTATATATATGCATTCATGCACGCTCACAGCATTCATAACATTGCATGTTATTCGGTGCTGTTTCGCTACATTCATTGCATTGCAGCAGTATTTTAGCTAGTTTACCAATAGTATAGTTTATGCATTTAGGGTTATTTTAGCTATCTTGTTTATATATGAAATCACGTGATTTTCATAGTTGATGTATTTTGATGCCTTTTAGCATTAAATTGGTATAAATAGCATATGGTTTATATGCTCTATTTTTATATGCTTTAGAGTATATATGCTATAGTTTGGCATAATCGATTTTAAAATCTATCAATGTAAGTTAAATGTTAGTAAAATACAACATCTAACATAATAATACTTAATAAACATTATATAATACATTATTAATAAACCCTAAATTAAATATAATAGCTATTACAATCTTTAAATAACCTATTATAATACTGTTATCAGTTGCATCATATAATATACATAGCAGTTAAACTTAAGCTTATCATTATTTTCATATACTTTATTTTCGGTTAGCTAATATTAATTTTAACTATTTCCTTTATTATTTCATAAACTTTTATTTTATATATTCTAGCTTAAAATAATTTTAGCTATTTTAATATTTAAAACAAAACATATTTATTTATAAAATTCTATTTTGATTTATGATATATTGGGTTGTATCATATAGGTATAGATGTTGTTTGGATATATTTCTAAAATAATTGATTTTTAGCTACTGTTTGATATATTTGATTTTTAATAATTTGATATCTATAACCTGTATGTGGTATATATTGCGTTGTTGTATAACTGGGGTATTATATTGGTGGTGTTTGAATGAAATATCGAGGGTTGAATATCTTAACCATATGCTTTGTACAAATGTCACTAAACACTATATATATATAAGTCACGTGACTTAATATGTATGTTAAAATAGCTATGTTTTATGCAATATATTATATGTTTAATATATAGCTAATATTATGATTACTGTATATTAGACTAACAATAATAGCATAAGTATATAATATAGATAATATAAATATAACATATATAAATACTATATATACTAGTATTACTAATGCTAATACTAATATAAGTAACTTACTACTCTATATGCATATAGTATATAGTTTTAAAAATAGCATTATATAGTAATAGCTTAATTATATAATACTATTAAACTTATTAAATTTATTTTAAACTTAAAGTTATTCTTATACTTAAGCTTAGGTACTTTTATCCTTAGTTATTGATAATATCTATTATATAGTAATAGTTTAATTATATAATAATATTAAACTTATATAAAACTTATCAATAAATTTATATATTTATATAACTTACTAGCATCCTTTACTACAGCAAGCAGTTCCATTAGGTACCATACCTTTGTTACCTTCACAAGTTCTTCCAGCATGGCAATCAGCTGCACATGCTGAATGTGGTTCTCTTTGGCAATCGAAACTACAGCAAACCCATTTATTCCTATACTTAGCCCCACCTTGAGCCCAACAAATAGGTGAAAGAAATATATTTCTTTTATCTAATTTATTTACTGGACTGGATAAAATACATAATGTATTAATTAGAATAACACATAAGACTGCAAAGAAATTCAACTTCATGATGATAATGATAAATAATATAATATTTATTTTATTATTTTAAATTTTTTATTTTGCAATATTTATTCATTAAAAAATCATTTTATAAATCAATAATTTTAAAAAAAAAAATTATTAATAATATATTAATTTATATATATATATTTAAAAAGTATAACTTTAAGTAACCTTAATATTATTTTCATTATTTTATTTTTTATTCTATTATATTTCGTTTAACTTTGTCCCATGTTTGATTTTAAAAAATAAATTGATTAACGATAAATATATATATATTATTTATTTTTAATTCCCGTAAGTACCGCTCTTTAGTTTTCTCAAAGTATGGGAATATTAAAGTAGCCATAATACCTTGGTATACTTTCGCATAAGCGGATATTGTTTCCACTTGATCACTTTTTTGAAAAAAAATAAATACAAAATAATATATTTTTCTTTCTAAAATTTTTAAATATTGAATTATAAAATTCAATCTAATGTATTTTTATTATTTATTTTTTAAATATGATTAATTATTAATATACTATTTATATTTATATTATAAAATATATAGTTATGTGTATAAAATTTAATAAATTTTAAAAATAATTTCTTTCTTCTTTTTTAAAAAAAAATAATTATTACAATAATAATTATATGAATTATTATATTTTATTAAATTTTTAAATTTATTATAATTTTTTTTTTTTTTTATAATTTTAATAATTTTTTAAAATTTTTTAATTTAAAACGAAACAAGGTAAATTACAAGAAAATATATTTTAAATATATATATTAGAATTATATTTTTTAAAATAAAATTAAAAATACCTTAAAATTAACTAAGTATAAATATTTAAAATTCGTTGATATTTGAAAATTCAATAACTTTGATATTTGACGTATATGAAATTTGTGACTTATCAAGGAACGGAAAAAGATCAACATTATATTCATTTAAAAGTTTAAATCCATATTTTACAAATATTTCTTTAACTCGTATACTATTAATAGCGCATTCATAATGATTAATGACATAAGAATCTGTAATATTAATATACATAATATTATCACATTCTGAATGAGCATATCTAAGTGAACTTAATAAATAAATGTAAGAATTCCTATCTATTATATCATTAAATTGGTTAATTTCTGTTTGGATACATTGTTTATAAGTGATAGAGGATGAATTAATATCGTCTGAAAATAAATTATAATCAAAAAATATTAAGCAAAAAATTCCATTTATATTTTTAGCAATATTACTGAGCATTCTAGAAATATTAGTGTAGGTAAAATCATTTAGAGCGAAAAAGCAAGTAGCAACATCATAAATATCTCTTAATTCTACATTCTGAATGGTATTTTGAAGTATTGAGATACGATTACGAATTTCGGATTTAGAAATACGTTCTTTCAAAACTTTTATTTTTTCACAGTCAGGTTCAACACAAACAATTTTGCGGAAATTTTTCCACTTGTGAAGATCACCACCATTTCCTGTTCCTATATCTAATAGATTACCTTTGTATTTATGAAGAATATTTTGCTTAATGATATTGTGATATTTACGCATTAAAACAGTTGAAGAAGGTGTAAATATTTCAAGATTTACTTTTTGGTAGGAAGCAATTAGTATACTATTAAAGGTGTTTATGCTATTAGAAGTATATTTGTCTTTCCGCTCTTTAACGAATGAATTGTTGTCTAAATTAATTTCCACAATGAATGGGACTTTTTTTTCTCTGACTAAATGATAAGTAACAACACGTGTTTTAGTTGGTACATCATTAATCATTTCTACTTGTTTACGATAATAATAACAATAAAATTTATTATCAGTTATTTCTGTATTACTTTTGTTATTATTATTTTTATTATTATTTCTATTATTATCTTTATTATTTGGAACATCTTTAATATTTTTTGTTGAATAAAATTTTTTATGTTGATGATAGCGTAGGCACACTTCTTTATATTCTGAAAATGGTAAATTTACTGTTGATTTTTTAATTAAATGATCTCGAGCATAAAAGTATCTTCCATTAAATCGTAGATCTACTGTATTTCTAGTTTTAATTTTATAAACTTTTATATTGTCGTAATAGGATGATCGTCCATTTGTAATAATGATACCGTCATTTGGTATAGATGGATTGTCAAATTTATTAAACGAAATTATGAAATTTTGTAATTCCGAAAAAGAGGAACATTTAGTAATATTTTTTTTAATTATTTTGTTATTGAAATCTTCAAAGTTAAGAGCGTTCAGAATATTTATTCTATCGGAATAAGATTTATGTCTCAAATCTTCATTATTATAATAAATTAAGTCGAACGGAATGAATATATTATCGAGGTATTCACAATCTAATACCATATGAAAATCGGTCTTTGTTTGACAAATATATTCTACACGAAAGTTTTCTGAAATACTAAACATCAAATTATTTATTATGATTATCAATCGACGAAATCCATCCGTTTTAGCCGCTACATAAAATGTATCGTTTATTAAATTTTTTGCTTCTTTATATAAAATATCTAACGAAGGAGTGATTGGTTTCTGAAATTCATAATTTGGCATCAAAAAAAATAAATAATCAAGAATGAAATTTGAGCAATCTAACGATACCATAATCGAATGAATCATATTTATAATACTATCTTTTTTAAGATAAGTATTATTTAAAAATTCAATTTCTAATTGATTCTTATCATCAAAAACTGTCATATCAATACGAGCACCATTTTTCATTATAAAAGATCGTCTTTTCTTAGTAATAGGTGTAATATATTTTAAAATAGATAATGAAAATTTTGCATCTATATCGTTCATTTCTTTATATATTGCATATTCTGTGATCTCTTTTTCTGATTTATTCTTTTCAATGTACTTGCTTTCTGTTTTTAAATTACTGTCATTATTGATAATACTGTCATTATTGAATACACTGTCATTATTGATAATAATGTCATTATTGAATTCACTGTCATTATTGATAATAATGTCATTATTGAATTCACTGTCATTATTGATAATACTGTCATTATTGATAATACTGTCATTATTGTTGTTATCATTGTTATTAGTAATATTTTCATATTTATAATTACTTTGATTTAATATTTCTATTTTAATATTTTTATTATTTCCACTTTTAATTATGCTTTTACTTTCAATTTTACTTTTGTCTTCAATTTTTAAATACCTTTTAATTTGTGATGAATCTAACAATACTTCGATACTAAGATTAATTTTAAATATAAAATAATAAAATGTCATCATGGTAATTTTTTTAGTATATTCCATATGATTATTTAGGGTTTCTGTAATTTCTTGGTCTTTATTGATTTCTAAATAATTTAAAAATTTAGAAATATCCATAAACTGGAACTCATTTTGTGGAGTTGGAGTTATAGTCGTTTCATTTTCGTTCTCATTTTCAGTACATGGATAAGTTGAATTACATATTATTCTATATCGTGTTTTTGCATTTTCATTGTAAGAAAATTCAGAATATTGACAAGAATTATCATTAAGAAAATTTTTTAAATCTATATTCACATATTTTCTACGAAGTCTAAATTCTAATTCAAAACTACAAATTTTTTCATTGAAAAAAGAATTACTTTTAATAATGTTTATTTGTTCATGTATATATTCTAAAATATCAAATAAACTATTTTGTTTTTCTAATGACGAATAATTATTAGATGGTATAAATGAATTCATAATAATTTTTTTTAATAAATTTAAATATTTATTATTCGTATATATAAAATATAAATATTTTCTCTTACTATTTTATTTAAAAATTATATATTTTTATAAAATAAATTTATAAAAAAATTAAGAATACACAATTTACGAGTATATAAATAAATGTTTAATATTATGAATAAATAAATATTTTTACTTTTTATTTTTTAATTAATAAATATAAAACATAGAAATATCAATTTATAAATGAATGATTCATCTATTATACCTTTATTTTATGATTATAAAAAAATTTTTAATATTTTTGAGTTATAATAAAAAAATATAAATATATAAAAAAATATAATTTTTTATTTGGTTATTTTAAAATTTTAAAAAATTATTATCATAAAATTTTCATTAACATTTATAAATATATATGTAAATAATTTTTTTTTTTTTTGCTTTTTGGTTTTTGGTTTTTAAAAAAATATTTTTATTATTAAATTTATTATTAATTATTTTATAATTTTTATACATGTTATTTATAAAATATTATTAATAAATTAAAAAAAAATATATGCAATATTTTCACTGTTTTACCATTCAAAAGTAAAACCAATTTCACCAGCAAGTTCTCTTGCTTTAATGAAGCATTTTGAATTTTTAAATTTAGTATATTCATTGATTGGATGAGGAACTTCGACTACCGAAGATTTTGTTTCATTAATTGATTTACGTAAAGAAATAGCTTTAGAGCCAAATAATAAGAAAACCACAGAATGATGATTAGAGATATATTGTACTAAATTGTTAATAAACGGTTCCCATAGAAGGTAATAATGAAAAGGAATAGTATCGACTACAGGACGGGTAAAACAAAAATTGCATAAAAATATTCCATTTTTAAGCCATTGATCTAAACGGTAATCTATTGGTCTTTTAAAAGAAGTTACCGTACTTTCCATATTTTGAAATATACGTTTCAATAGTAAAGGAGGAGTGGAATTTCGTGTTGCAAATGCAATATCGCTTCTATCACATGATTTTTGGTAGGGTTCATCACCAATCATCACCACTTTAACTTTCTCCAATGGTATATACTTAAAAATAGCAAATATTTCTTCCAAGGGTGGTGTGTAATACGTTGTTTTCAACTGATTTAATATATGATTAATTAATTTTGAATTTTTAATAAAGAAATCATTCCATGACATGAGCGAGAATAATTATTTGGCAAAATTTATAAATCAATATAATGTCTATGCTAATATAGATAAATTATTTATAAAAAAGTTGTATGATATTAAAGTATTTTTAGAAAATAAGCTACCTAATTTAAATCCTTTAACTATTTCTATTCCAGAAGTAGAGTATGATCATTTGATGGTAGAGAAAAAGACATACTATATATCATTAATTCATGATGATTATGAAATTAAAATACCAGCACCAATCGACGGAGTATTCGTTGTAGATGGGATTGAAAAAGTAATTATTTCACAAGAGATATTTTGTACTCCTTTTTTTGTTTATAAGGAGGATCATATTGAGTATAAGGAATGTAATGAAAATGGAAAATTTCAATCTCTGGAGATGTTTACCGATTATAGTTACATTGTATATTTAAAAAAGATTATGTTAAAGCAATCTACAAGAAGTAAAGAAAAAAGTGAAAAGGTTAATTTAGATTACCATAATTTAGGGAATGAAAATTATGTGGATTTAAACAATGAATACACTAATATTGATATCCATTATAGATTTTCAAATAAAAGTCGAGAAAAAAAATTAAGAAATATGAAAAGATATACCTTATTAGATATTCGAGTTTATTATTCATTATTTTTCCAAGAATTACGTATAAAAGGAATTAAATCGCATGAAAGACAAAGTATATCATTGGTGTATATTCTTCATCATTTGAATCCTTCGCTTTCCTTGGATGAAATTAAAAATATAATCGTATCGGTGGTGATTGGTGAAAATTTACCTAAAGATATTAATATTATTATTCCGGATTCATTTCCTGAAGAAACATTACATTCTATTATAGCTCGTCGTTCCGAAAGTCATAATAAAATATTATCCATGGTCGATAGAATGATCGATAGCTACTTTACTCCAGACTACTTACATTGTAATGGGTCATCATCAAACGATTCGTCATATGATGATAAAAGTACTAAATTTTATACTTATTTGGCAATGGCAAGATCATTATTCCATAATGAAGGAAATGTTCAATATTATAACAGTCGTATTGATACCTTTCCTTATTCCTTATATCGTAGCATAAAATATTTTACTTTGGAAAATAAAAAATTACCACTGGATAAGTTCATTAGAAATTTAAATATAAAATTGTACGGAAATGTAAAATCTGGAAAAGTTCGTTCTTATTTCCGAGAATATGAAGCTATTTCTGTGCAAACATTAAGTAAGCGTTCTTACTATGATAAACTTTCCCATTTACGAAGAGTTCAAATTCCCATCAACACAGAGAGTGATAATTCTCAACTCCGTATGTCTTATGATTACGGTTATTTTTGTCCATTTGAAACTCCTGAATCCAAAGATGTAGGCTTTGTAAAATATTTTGGATTATCTGTATTAATGGGGCCAGATTTTACTATTGATGAAAAAATTCTTGAACCCTTTTTATTCAAGTATAATGAAATATATGATGCTACAACTCAAGATAAAAAAAATGACGATAATAGTAATAGTAATTCAGATGAAAATATTAATGATAATAGCCAAAGTAACACTGAAAATAAAAGTAATGATAATAGTAAAAGTAACTCTGAATATGGAGATGATGATTATTGTGATAGTGACACTAGTAATTCTAATAGTCCTAATGAAAAAAGAAAAACTTTAAAAACTGGAAAAAAATATCCAGTATTATTGAATACACGTTTTATCGGATTCACTACCACGGATTTAGTAGACTATACTTATAAAGTATTAAAATTGAAATATCCTTATATAAGTTGTGTTTTCGATAACATCAGTTATTATTTATTTACGGATGAAGGAAGAATGTTTCGACCAATTAGAATAAAGAAAAATGGAAAAGAAATTGGCATAAGACTTGTTGAAATTTCTGAAAATAAAATTAATATCAATTATCAATACGAAGAACTTGATCCAAATTTTATTTTTGGTTTAATTAGTGCTTTATCGCCATTTCCTGGTAATAATCATGTACCAAGACTCACATTTCAAGCTGGAATGACAAAGCAGTGTATGTCGAATGACAGCACCATCTTTAAATACAATGATAATTCTAGAAGACTAATTAATGCACAAAGACCATTTTGTATGACAAAGCTAGAATATATTTTATCAAGAAGACTGTGTCATTATAAGTCCTTAGATTTTTTACTCAATAAAGATAATATTAATATGAGTGAATTATTTTCGAATTTAGAATTTTTGGATAATTCTATTGAAGAAAATTCAAGTAAGAATAGTGTTCATGAAAATAACCCCGAAATAATGGATGGGAAGAAAGAGAATTCGGAAAATATTAAATTTGATAAAAATTTAACTTTAAATAATAATGAATTTAGAAACCGTCTCGCTGACTTGTCAAATATTACTATTGAAAGTGATGATTCACTTCTAGTGACTACTGGAAATACATACCACAGATTCGGAGGTCAAAATGCCATTGTGGCTATCATGGCATATGGCAACAATCAAGAGGATAGTTTAATATTTAATGATAAAAGCATTAAAAATGGATTATTTAATAATATTAAATATCGATATCAATACTTATCCTATAACATTAAAAGGGAAATATTAATCAACATTAATTTAAACTATAAAGATGGATTACCAAAACCAAATACAAAAATTGCTTATAATCCTCACAATGTCAATGAACCACTATTTCGTATATATGATGTAATTTCAAATAAAGTAACTGATGTAGAAAATATTTTCAGAAAACCTGTAATTGTTGATCATTGTACCAGATATATTGAGGATGATGTATGCTATTGCTGTGTAAAAGTTCGACATTTATATCAACCACAACAAGGTGATAAATTTGCAAGTCGATATGCTCAGAAGGGTGTGATTGGTTCGATATTACTAGAAGATATGATGCCAAGAACAAAATATGGTGTAATTCCTGATATCATTGTAAATCCACATGCTTTTCCTTCAAGAATGACAGTAGGTCATTTAATTGAAATGTATGTTGGTAAATGTATGATTATGGATCCACAAAGATTTGGAACGTATTTTGATGCTTCTATAGAAAGCGAAGATTTACGTTCGTTTGAATCCAAATTCTTTGAAAGTGATATTCCAATTTTAGAAGAGATGGGTTAGGGTTAGGGTTAGGGGTTAGGGGTTAGGGGTTAGGGGTTAGGGGTTAGGGGTTAGGGGGTTAGGGTTAGGGTAGGGGTTAGGGGTTAGGGGGTTAGGGTTAGGGTAGGGGTTAGGGTTAGGGTTAGGGGTTAGGGGTTAGGGGTTAGGGGTTAGGGGTTAGGGTTAGGGGTTAGGGTTAGGGGTTAGGGTTAGGGGTTAGGGTTAGGGGTTAGGGTTAGGGTTAGGGGTTAGGGGTTAGGGTTAGGGGTTAGGGGTTAGGGTTAGGGGTTAGGGTTAGGGTTAGGGTTAGGGTTAGGGGTTAGGGGTTAGGGGTTAGGGGTTAGGGTTAGGGGTTAGGGGTTAGGGGTTAGGGGGGTAGGG
>JACVTC010000612.1:0-15246 GCA_016946835.1 Neocallimastix lanati (nom. inval.)
AAATGAATAAATACAATAATTATTAAAGTATTTTTAATCTTTATTAGATTAGGTTAGCTTAAGAACATTAAAATATATTTTTATGATAAAATATTATTATTTTAAAAATATATTTTTATAATTACAGTATTGCTATAATATTATTTTTTTACAAAATATTAAAATATATCTTTATAATTAAATTTATTTTTATAATTGTAACGAATCTTAAAAAACTAGAAATTAGAATGCTGGCATAGTGGTTAGTCACTATGACCTCAGCCTGAACCACTAGGGTTCGACTCACACCTTTACTAAAATTTTATATCATTTAAATTTTAAAGAATTTTTATACTTCATTTCTGTATTTGTTTCTGTATTTGTTTCTGTATAAATTTCTGTAAAAAATTAACAAAAGAAATTCTTAGAAATTAATAGAAACAAATCAGATAGAAATTCTATTTTAATTTATCTTTTATCATTATTTCTTTTAGATTCTTTTTAACCGAAAATAATCAATTTTTATGAAACTTTTTAATGATTTTATGGTTTTAAATTTTTATGGATTTAAATTTTGAAAAACTATAAATAGGAGTGAATTTCGCAGCCAAAAAAAAAAAAATATTTTTTTAAAAATTGTGTTTTTATTAATTATTGAATTAATTAATAAGTAATTCGAAATATTACAATAATTAATCCTTATAATTAATATTTTTAAATTCTTAATTAATAAAACTATATTTTAAAAAACCAAATTACTTATTAATCAAAAAGTGCTTACCTATTGTGTTACACTCTTTAAAACACGGATATTCCAATATTCGTTACAATAATTAAATATTATTAATAATTATTTTATTTTAAAAAATATCTATAATTAATTATAAAATATAATAAAAACAAGTTTAAAAAAATTATTTTGAATTTTTATTTATTTATTCATTCATTTACTTATATCAATAAGCCATTTGCCGAAATGCAACTTGGGGAAATGCAATATTTTTATAATACGCCACTTGGCGAAATGCAACTCTCCCTATTATATCCAGTAATACTGGATAAAATCAATTATTTACAAAATCTAAAAAGTATTAAATCATCAAGAACAATTATATATTTCAAGCTTTTATATATTCAACACCAATATTTTTTTATATACTATTTAAAGGGAATTTACTTTCTCTTTTATTTTTATTTTATTTTATTATATATATTATAAAAATAAAAAAAAAAAATTTTTTTATCTATTTTTTATTATTATTATTTTTTATTTTATTATTCTTTTATTATATTTTTTAGGCTTTCTTGAAATGGATAATACTTCCTCAAAGTCAGCAACTATACCTGTTTTGCGGCGAGGCCTTCTAAGATACGATATTCAGAATAAAGATTTCATTCTTATCTTTATTCATGATCTTCAATCATGGTCTGTTAGTAAACTTTGGGAATTTCTTAGTAAACGTATTTCCAATTGCAATGAAATAGTTCATGGAATTACAAAAAAAAAACACACATCTAATATGGAAAATTACTTCATTTTAAGGATAAAACTATGATAAACCCACTTATTATCTAAATATTTTATTTCTTCTTACCCTTCTTTAACCATTGCCTTCCAATCAATAAAATTAATTGGATCCAAACCAATAAAATCCGCAACAAATTTTCTTCTTTTGAAACTAAATCAATGGTTAAAGATTTTCTATATAGTAGTATTTACTCACCGTCTACTCAGTTCTTTAATCTTTATGTCAGTTGGAACATTAATGGATGGAATGATGAAAAACGTGATGGTATTAGATACTTTAATGAAATTTTTAAACCTATCTGTATTTGCTTGCAAGAGGTCGGTAATAGCCAATACCTTAATGTACATTCAAATAATTACCCATTTCTTTGTCACGATAATACAATTTTACGAAAAACTAATCCAAATATACCCGGTATGAGAGGTCTTAGTATAAGTGTACATCGTTCTTGTTCATTTTCTCCTGATCCCTTTGAATATAAGTATATCATTTCTGTCAACATTACTTCTTTTTGGGGGGAATTAAATGCACTATTGGTAATATTTATGTTCCTACGGTCACTCATAAGGAAGAAAGAAAGAATGCCTTTTCAGAAATTACTAATTTGATAAAGAAACATACTAATACACCTTCTATTCTTGTAGGTGACTTTAATATGTCTAAATCCCAATTAGAAAGTTTACTTAATAAATCATCTCATCAGTGGTTCACTAAAAACTTATTAGGTTCCGAGTTCACATGGGCTCGGGATGGTAGATCGTCTTATATTGATCATGTTTTATTTAATTGTAAAATGAAGGAATACATTAATAAGATATCTGTTTGTAGTACATTCAATGATATTTCTGACCATTTCCCTCTTATCCTTTCCTGTAAAAAAGATGACTCAGAAGGTTTTCGTGCTCCTACTCCTTCTAGAAGATTTAAGTGGTCCCAACACATGTGTAATGAAAAGCATAATGTAATATTCTCAAGTAACTACTTCTTAATTCTTCTTAATGAATTTAATGATAATAAAGAATTAAGTTCTAATGAAATGGTCAATAAATTTATAGAAACAGCTAATATAGTTGGTGATAAAGTTCATGCTAGAGTTCCTTGTGATCTTAAAGGCTCAGCTTTCCACTGCCCTTATTATATCAAGAAAATTTCTCATGAAAAGCATGTTGCTTTTAATGAAATCAAAAATTTTTCTTTAGGATCTAATCTTGAAAACCTTGATGAATTTTTAAATTTTCTTAGTGAATATAAAAATATATGTGGTAGAGTCAGGTCAATTAAGTTTTCTATTAAATCAAAACAATTTCATCAGTCAATAGAATCTGAATGTAATGATTTTCGTAATAAAAATGCTAGGAGTGCTTGGTTAAAATTAAAGAAGTTTTCTCACCCTATGTACTCTAATTCTATTTCGTCAAGCGTTTTAAAGGACAAACAGTGTAACTTTTTATTTTCTCATTCGGATCAATTAAATCGATTTGCTGAACATTACAGTGAACTAGCTTCTGATGTTACTCAACACAGTTTGGATAATGAATACTTGGTAAGTTTATTTGGAGCTAATCCTAATAATAATCTTACTTGGGATATTAATGACTCTATTACCCTGAAAGAAATTCAAAACACTGTACTTGATATGAAAAATAATAAAGCTCCTGGACCCGATGGTATTCCCATTGAATTTTTTAAAGCCTTCTTTAGTAAATCTGATTTATCCGATAATCAAAATGATTCTTCAGATGATCACTACTAAGTGTGCTAAATGTTTACTTCCATTATTTAACAAAATATGGGATGGTGATTTCCCTGAAGATTGGAATTCGGTTTCTATAATATCAATTCCAAAAAAAGGAGATCTTTCAGATTGTAATAATTATCGTGGTATTTCTCTTATTAATGTTAGCTTAAAAATTATTTCAAAGATTATTACTAATAAAATTGCTAAATATTCCCTTGAACATAAATTTGTTAGACCTGAACAATTTGGATTTAGAAATAAAGAAGAATGTATAAGTTTATATATTTCAATTAGAGAGATATGTCAAAAAAGAAAATTTCAAGGAAATTTTACTTATCTTGCTTTTCTCGATCTTAAAAATGCCTATGATTCAGTACCTATCTTTAATATTTTGACTAAATTATATAACTTAAGAATTAGAGATAAATGTCATCTCTTTTTAAAGAATCTTTATCTATCCTCTTAAGCTCGTGCTTTTTTTAAATGGTAATCTCTCAGAATAATTTTCGATTAATCGTGGTGTTAGACAAGGATGCCCTCTATCTCCTATTTTATTCAATTTGTTCATTAATGATGTACTGGATAATTGTGATAAGTATGGTGTATATTTAGATTCTCAATATTGTTGTGGTGGACTTTTTGACGATAATATTGTTTTAGTTGCTCCATCTAAACAAGCTCTTAAGAAAATTTTGAATAAAGTTTAAAAATGAAATGACTTTTGGAATTAATAAGTGTGCTACTCTTGTTGTAAAACCGATTAACTTTGTTAAACCGATAAATTATGAATATTCATCTTTCTTTATTGGTAGTAACAAATTACCTAAAACTGACAACTATACTTATCTTGGTATTCCTTTTAATGGATCTTTATCATTGAAATCTATACAATCCAAATTAAACAGTAATTTAAATAATAAGTTACATTTGTACTTTCGATTTTTTATTAATAAATCTATTCCTCTCCCATTGAAGAAATATGTTTTAATTTCGTTTATTCTTAGTCTTGTTATATATTATGCTCCTTTCTTTGGTTCAAATAAGAGAAGATATTCTAAAGCTCAAAAAATTATTAATAGAGGACTTTATTGGAGTTATGGATTTAAATCTCGCAATTCTTCTTTTAGTCTCTATGATATTACTCGTGAATTGAGAATACCTCCTCTTTCAGCTATCTGTGCTATATCTCAATTACGATGCTTTAGAAAATGGAAAAATTCCTCCTGTATTATTAATCATCTCACTAATAATATTCCTACTATGTTACATTACTCATGGACTAAAGAATCAAGGACTTTGGATAAGAAATTAAATGGTAAGAAAACATGTGAAATAAAAAAAGTTTTTTTTGGGTAAGAGATGTCTTCAAACCTTCAAAAGCAAAAAAAAAAAAAAAAAAAAAAAAAAAAAGCAATTATATATAAGGAGAATGATTTTGGATTTATTTTAGAAATCAAAAATTTAATATTTCATTATCCTAAGTATCAATTGGGATTCTTTTGGATTTCTCGAATTAGGTGTGACTTTAAGTGTGAGCTACACAAGCTGAAGATTTCATTTTTAAGACATATGGTCAACAAAGATGGTGTAGAGACTAACCCAGACAAGATGAAGGCTGTAACTGAATGGTCACAACCAGAAAATGTAAAACAGATGCAAAGCTTTTTAGGCTTTTGCAATTATTATAGAAATTTTATAAGAAACTTTTCTGAAATAGCCAAGCCACGATTTAAGATAACCTCGAAGAAAGAAAAGTTCGAATGGGTCGAAGAGGATTTAGCCGCAATCCACAATTTGAAGGAAATGCTTACCGCCAGTGTTAGCATATCTCGACCATGAAAAACAATTCTTTGTAGAGTCTGATGCTATTAATTATACTATAGAAGAAGTACTACTACTCAAAGACACTCAGCAAGGCTGAGGTGAACTATTCGATAACAGAGAAAGAACTACAAGCCTTTAAAACTGCTTTAACGGAATGGCAAAACTCACTTCAAGGTGCGAAGCATAAAATTATTGGTTATAGTGACCAGAGGAATCTGTTATTTGATACCAAACCACAATTACAGACCCCAAGAAAAACTAGATGGCAAGAACTATTCGCTACATATTGGTTTGAAATAGTTTATAGGCCTGGAAAAAAGAATGGTAAAGCCGATGCCCCTCTCAAGAGTAGAAATGGAGAAGACAGAGGGTAAGGACTTTGATAAAGATAGCCTCTTGAAACCAGAGCAGATGGTAGAATTTGATGACGTAGATGGTGAAACTAGCTACTTAGCTTTAGCTACCAACTTGTAGACGATATTAAGCAGGCCTACCGACAGGACAAGATGGCTCAAGAAATAATCAAAGATTTGGCAGAAGACACAAGAAATAACTTCAACAAGAAGCATTGGCTGGAAGTAGATGATCTTCTGGTAAGAAAAGAAAATTCTGAACAAGTTTATGTGCTCACAACGTTTAGGAAAACAATCATACAATTAAACCATGGTTCGGAGTACGCAGGACACTTAGGAATAGATAAGATTTCGGACCTGGTATCTAGAAATTTCTACTTGGGTGAAGATGAGGAAGGATATTTCAGACTACGTGAGAGCTTGTAAAACCTACGATACGAAGAAAGATGACATTAATAAAGAATATGGTACGGCTGTGAGAGTTCCGTTTGCAGAAATAGCATGGCAAGAGATCCAACCAGATTTTATTACGGATCTGCCAGTGAAATGTAGAATTCAACGATAAAGGTTATGCTTGGAAAACAAGATGTGCAGGATGAATTTTGGTATGCTGCGATAAATTGACCAAGATGATACCCTTAATAGAATTTAAACATCTGCCTAACGCTAACGAGACTGCCGATGAGTTCCTGAAAGAAATTTACAGGCTGCAAGGATTCCCTAAAGTTATAACTACCGATAGAGGAACCCAGTTTACAAGTCAAGTATGGAAGGAGTTGCTAGAGTTCTTTAGGACTGAAATAAACTACGCCACCACAAGTCACCACGAAACAGTAGGCCAAGTTGAAAGGAACAATGCCTACGTAGAAACTTATTTACTGTGTTTTGTCGTAAACTACGATGATGAAAGCTGGATGGAAAGCTGGATGGACTACTTGTTTTTTAGCAGAGTTCTGCTACAACAATTCCATTCACGCTTCTACCAAACAATCTCCATTCCTTGCTTTGTATAACTACCAAGTACATAATTCCCCAAAAACAGCAGACCTAGTACACTCATTCGATGAAGTAAAGATGATCGATAGTTTTGCTCACAATTTAGGTAATCTCAAACACATCCTAGAAATCGCCCAAACCAGATACCTGGATAACATGGATAAAAGTCGAACAGATAGTTTCCCCAGATATATGTTACTAGACAAAGTGTATTAAAGAAGCCAGAAAACTACGATGTATTACCTTTTTACAAGCTAACAACCAGAAAGTATGGACAATTTAAGGTGACAGGTGTCGACGAGGAAAAGAAGAATTATCGGTTAGATATTAGTCGCTCACTATTTCTCAATATGTATCCTGTGTTCCACGTTAACGAATTGGAACCATACTACAAGTTGCCTAAAACGTTAGTACTAGCTCCTACTGGTAATCAAACAATAATTCATATCCTAGGATCTAAGAAACACCAAGGGCAATATCAATACCTGGTTGCGTACAAGAATGACATACTATGCAGAGTTGCTGTAGGATTACCAAGATTTTAGTTATAGCAAGTTTATTGCTAACGTCGTCAACCATTAGTAACTTGTTCCTTGGGAGAGACCTTGTAATAGATACATGGCAACATTAAGCCTATTCAATGATAGTCTTTTGGTTAAGTAACATATCTATATATAGTTAGCAATTCTAGCTAATCAAATAAAATCTTTACTTAATTTTCGTACATTAAATTTTATTATTTTATACTTTATTTTATTAATAATTATTTAGTTATATATATTTTTATTAGATAATTAGTAAATCATGTTAAATTAAATTATTTACCAATCCTTAATTTATTTACATGTATAAAAATAATTGCACTTGTAATTGTAAAACACTAGCGTTACTATTAACGTGAAATGTTACAATAAATATTAATATATATAAATAAAAATTAATTATTAAAAATATATCAAATATCGTAGTGTAAGCGCAGTAACTAATAACGAATAGAGTTATAAAGTGCTGCTCTATATTCTTGTTTAAATTATATAATTATAGTGAATTTTAGTGTTTATTTTAACAACTCGAATAGAGAGGTGTTAAGTTATGGTAATTTTTGTTAAGTCTTTTATTCGTTATTTTAGTTACATTAAACCGACTGTAAGAAATAATAAATATTAACTAATAAATAATTATTATTTCATAGTCTTTATAATTATTGATAATAATTATAAATTTATTTAAATTATAACTAATTCATTCATTGAAATATTATTAACAAATTTATTAATATTGTAATTATTCATACACATAAATATTATTAGAAAATTTAATTATATAATTATTATTTATACACTTATTAATATTAATAATTTATTTAAATTATTCACATAATTATTAATTTAATGTAAAACATTACTTTTATTTATTTTTTTACATTGTACATTTAAAAGAATAATTAACAAGTTTCCGTATTTGTATAATTTTATATTTTAGTTTAAAAGATAGTATTATATTTATAAGTTTAGATTAGATTTTAATTATATTTAGAAAATTAGATTAATTTTGATCAATCTTTAAGTTTTTCGGTTTAATCTTTTTTGGACAATTGAATTTGAGATATCCTGTTTGTTTTCATAGGAAACAAACGCCCTTCGTTTTTTATTTAGAATAATCTCTCTTTCCTTCTTTATACATTTCCGTACAGTAATTATATTTAATCTCGTTAGGACCTCTTTTTATATGGTAAAGGTCGATATCCATTGAGTCATTATGAGTAGCAATATTAGTGAAAGATTTTTCCTTTTCAATATTTTTGAGTAAGTTTTCTATTTTTAATACAGTAGTATTTAACCTAACAAAAAATCTAGGATTTGGATCGACTAGAGAAAGTTTTTCTTTTAATGGTTGTTTTTATCCTTTAATAATCATATAAAATTTTGTACTTTCATTAAAATCAGAATATTGAGCGATCCTATTAAATTCTGCAATATATTCAAATACGTGCCCATTCTTCTTCGGATAAATATTACAAAGCTTTCTATTTGCAACTATAGACTCACTTGTATAATCACCGAAATTTGATTTTAATTCTTTCACAAAATCATCGTATGAATAAAGTAACGGATTATTATTTCTACATAGGCAAGAAACCCATTCCAAAGATTTTCCAAGCATGTAATACATAAGAAATCGTACTTTACTTCCTTCGTCTTGAAATTGGTTTGACTTTGATTTCATGGCTAATTCAACCATTGTCAGGAAGCCTTCAAGATCTTGATTTCTTCCGGTGAATTATGGTGGTTTGTTTACCACTCCGAAATTTAAATCATTTTCTTGATCCATTATCGCTTCTAAGGATAAAGGATCAAACCTCATTTCCAACTCTTTCAAAATAAATATTTTTTTTTCGGTTTTTTTATGGTTTTTTTATTTTCTCAAAATTAATAACTTTATAATTTTATCATTAAAGTCGACCAGATCTTTGTCCAATTATAAATGGTAATGGTCGAGTAAACTAATTTTATAAATGACATATTAATTTTGAAAGGTTATTTTTTGATTATTGAAAAGAATTTTCAATTGTTTTAATCCTAGTTATTAGATAAAATGTTCATTTAAACCCTAAATTATGGCCCATTATTACAAGTCCAAAATTTGTTAATTATTGATTCCTAAATGATAGTTTTGAATATGGCCCATTATTACAAGTCCAAAATTTGTTAATTATTGATTCCTAAATGATAGTTTTGAATATAACTCTATACCAGCGGTAGACCGAAAAATCTTCATCTTGTAGATTCCAAATTATTGTAACGTATTTTGTTAAATAGAAAGTAATTGTTATTATTAACCCCTATAAAGATAATAAAAACCAAGATTTTAATATTAAAAACTAAGTTTTTGTTCAATAATTGATAGTGCTAAATGAATAAAATTAATTTTTAAATATAATACCATTAATATATATGTTAAATATGATAATTTATCCTGATCAGCTAAATTTTCTAAATATAGTGTTAAATAAAATTCTAATCAAAATATGCAAGTTGAATATATAGATGAGTTTGGAATTAAAGTATTGAAACTCATGGGGGAAACGTGAACTATGTGCTAGTGGTTATGTTAAATGTTCATTTAATGTTTTAGGATACTCATTTTAATCTTTCGTAAATCCAGAAGTCAGATATACTGATGAAAATGGTTCATGGGGATTAGAGGATAGTCAGTGGTGTAGTATTGATTAATCAATATTATACTATAATTCGTATCAAAAAATAATAAATCCAAAGAATGTCTCATAGTCAGTAAACATTCAGATACAAATGTATTTTATTGGGAGATTGCAATAATATTATTTGGACTTAATAGAACGAAAAATTTATTTTAGATGTAACTGAAAATACATATTTGCTATGAATTTACAAATTAGAAGAATAATTAATTGTAGTGAAGCTGATAATCAAATCAACCATTATATTCATTTTAAAATTATATATAACAAACATATCTGTATTAAAAATGATATTAAATCAAATAACCATTCTTACATTTTATAATCTTAATTTATATTATTAAATCAACTTCACCTACAACTGTAGATTAAATTATTTCATCATTTGTACTTGTAACGATTATACTATAGATATATACAACTGATGAAAAATTTATTTAAAAATAATTATGTTTTTTATGTATATATATGGGTCACTTATAAATCTCTTAAAATTTAGTTCCAGTAATGACTTATTTAATGATTCATTCCATATTCTACCTTATTGTTTTAGACCATATAATGCTTTATATAATTTATAAAATCCTTTTTATTTTATACTATTCAGCATCAATACATAAATTTCTTCATCTTATTTTGAATTAAGATAAGCAAATTTAATATCCATCTAGTAATTATTGAAGTAATTTTGAACTACAATAGAAATAATTGATCTAAAAGTATCACGTTTGAATCTTTAGGAAAATATATTATTATAATCATTTTTATATATTTGGTTAATTCCTCTTGTTACTGATTTAGCTTTATATTTAACTATCTTACTCTCAGAATTTCTTTTTTATTTTTAAGTATCCATTTGGTAAAATATTATTTGTACTCTTCGATACTACATTCATATTAGTAAAATTTAATTTTTTTCACTTTAATTCTTCTTGAATTACTTTAAACCTAACCTTATTTTTATCTTTCATATAAATAAATTTTAATAGTTACATGGATCATTAAACTTTTATTTTCACAATAGAAACATTATTCTTAAAATTATCTTTTAATTTATAATATTTTATTATTTTATTAGAGGTCCTGCCATGATTTATTTATTAATTCAATTTTGTTTACCTACGTTATTACTATCTAATCAGAAGTATATCTTTTATATCGAATGATTTTAATTTTCTAGCTTGATTACTCGCAATATTATGTTTACTTATATTTTATTCTTTACGTTTATAACTAATTTTTTTATTAATTTACTATTATTATTTCTGTTATTCATAGAAATAACCTTTTCACTATAAAGTTTATTATTGTTTAAATATTCCATTTTAATTCGTTTATTAAGCTAATTTAAAGTTTCTTTTTGTTCTTTAGATTTTGTTTATAATAATTTTGCATTTTTATGCTAATTTTTGAATTATTTCTTTTATTGTATATTTTTTTATTTGAGTTTGATTATAATATTTCACTATTGGATATTGAATAATTATTAATTAAATTTACTGAAGTATGATTATTATTATTCAAATAAATATTGAATTATTTATTTTTAGAACATAAAAATTATCCATTTGATAATTATTTTACGTTTAATGTTTTTAAATTATAAATATTAACATTGGTAAAATAAATTAATTAGCATACTTCAATATTTTTATTTACTGTTTAAAAGTATAAACTTTGTATAACAGACACATGGTAAAAAGATAGCTATCGAATGATGTATTTATTGTTACGAAATGTATTCAAGAACAGTTAGTTTAATTACCTTCAATATTTGTATATTAATTTCTTAATATTTATTTTTATTTACTTAATTTTAAAATTATTGAGATTTATAAGTAAATCATATAATTAATTTAATATCGTACTTGTATTAATATTAATTTAAGTTACCAAAAAACATTTTATTATTAATAAAAAGTAAATTACTATATTATTAAATTATTAATACTTAACATAAACCAAGCCTTCTATTAATGAATAGAGTAAATAGTGCTGTGTTTTATTCTTTAAGTGTTGAATTGTTAGTATTTATTATTGAGTAATAAAACTCGTGAAATACGAAAGAGACGAATACTACAGAAAAGCCATTATGGCGTATAACTATTCAAATGTGGCGATGTAGGTAATAAAATCGATCTAAGTCCAATTAATAATAATAATATTGGAGCTCTTGATTTTTCTTCATTTATAAACAGGTGGTCGGAAAAGAAAAAAAACCGTGTTACTTAGTTGTCAGTAATAAATGTCATCAAAATTAGATGCTGTGCTAAAACAAAATGAAAATAAATTTTCAAAAAAATGAAACAGAGCTAAACCACTTTATCCAAGTTAGACAAGTGGTTTTGTGAAATTGAGAAGAGAGTGGCAAACGATGAAACAGGCAGTCAGGCTAGTGTGGCTGAACTTCGTATAATGGATGAAATCCTGCAGCAGCAGATTACCGTAGGAAAAGGAAAAGAAGTAATAGTGGAATATGAAATTTATAATATCGAAACCTACCTGAAAGAAAACTAGGAAAAAAGAAAGAAATTCCAGCAAGACCTCAAAAAAAGGGATCCATAAATTAATAAGATTTAATTATTATTAGAAGAGAATCAAAATTAGACAAAGTTGTATAATAATGAATTAGAAAAAAATATCGAAAGATTAATTGAGCTAAATCAAACACAACAAAAAGAGGATGAAAGATTTGGATATTTAGCTTGGGGAATTCAAGAGAATGGGTAGTTGCCGATTAATAAACCTATTCAACCTTATATTAATATTAAAGGTTACGGCTTTAAGATACTGTACCGACCAACTCCACAAAAGTTCATAAAATGCTAAATCGTGAACGTAGAGATCACTGATGCGTACTCTGCGGAGTACGAAAGTTACATTCCAATATTCAATAATTAAAGAAGGTATGAAAAAATTTTTATGAATAGGCTAAACCATTATTTTGGTAAACACTAGAAGTTTCATCAAGCTAAGCCTATTTTAATATTATAATGAATTGCTTAAAAGTAATACCAAATAGACGATATAGTTAAATGATGTGACGATCCATTTACTGTTGGCTAAAAATTAAATTTAAGTTTTAAAATAAATTTTAGTCATTTACTACTGGTAATGGTAAAGTATTGATACCACATGTAACGGATGAGTTCAAAATAGAGGTAAAGATGGTTGATGAACTCACCAATAGAACAAACTTATATGACTTTACAACGAGATGTAGGAGTGGCTATGCCATTAACCATTATATTAACTTCAAAATTCACTGATGGACGCCTGATATATCAATAGGTAGATGTCCAAGAGCAGCTTCAATAAGTTTATAAGATTGCTGGTGAAAGACCACAGCTACTTGATGTAGACTCACTAGGAAAGTGTGAAGGTGATAGCATATACATAATACAGAATAATAATAAAGATAAAGTTGAAGAAGAGAAGGTAGAATCGCAAACTTTATTAAAGTAAGATAGATCTCGATCCTTATACAACACATTATAAAGGACCAATTTACCCTTCTAGTCAAAGGGAAGAAAAAGGTTTAAAGGAATACATTGACTAGAACTTAACTAAGGGATTTATTAAGTCAATATATTTTGCAGGTGTCCAGCGTTATTCGTGACGAAAAAATCAAGTGAATTACGACTACATGAAACTGAACAAATGGGTCAAAAGAAACAAATAGTCTATTCCTAGATTTAGTGCAGTTTATATGGATATAAAAGAAATATAGTGCTTTTCAAATTTAATCTGAAATTTGCCTATAACTTAATGTAAATATAAGAGAGTGACGAATATAAAACAATATTTAATACTAAGTTCAGTCATTTTGAGTATATGGTAATATTTTTGAGTTAACCAATGCATCCACAGTAATTAAAATTTTTGTGAACAATAGATTTAGTGAAGATATTGGGAAGTACTGCAAGTCTACTTAGATGACAGAGTAGTATAGCAGCATTCTAATAAACGTTAGAGGAAAATTTAGATCATGTTCGAAGAATACTTATTAAATTAATTGAATGAAGTTCTTTCCTCCCAGCCAGTGCTAGCTTTTCCTGAACACGATAAATAGTTCTTTGTCATATATGATACTGTTAATTATTATATAGAAGGAGTATTACTACAAAATAGAAACGACAAAACCTTTCATCCAATCTACTACAATTTTAAGACACCCAGAAAGACTAATTTAATTACTAAATTACAGAAAAAAAAACTATTATCAATAAAGACGGCATTCACCAAATGACGTCAATTACTTCATGGTGCAAAGCATAAGATTAATGTTTATAAAGATCATTAAAATTTGCTGTTCGCCACCAAATCGCAATTGCTAAATACTAGTCAAATCAGGTGTCAAGAATTATTTTCCATATACTAGTTTTAGATAGTTTATAGACCTGGAAAATAGTTCTCTCGAGAGTAAAGAGAGAAGGTGAGGATTTTGATGAGAATAGTCTTTTATGACTTGACCAAGTGGCAGGATTTAATGAGGATGATGGAAAAACCAAATAATTATCTGTAATTGCGAACTTTATGGATTATATCAATCCTGCTCACCAATAAAATAAAATGACTCAGAAATAATTTAATATATAGTTGAAGGAAGTAG
Organism: Neocallimastix lanati (nom. inval.); assembly: GCA_016946835.1. Lineage (NCBI taxonomy): Eukaryota > Fungi > Neocallimastigomycota > Neocallimastigomycetes > Neocallimastigales > Neocallimastigaceae > Neocallimastix > Neocallimastix lanati (nom. inval.). Next base: position 14,252 of record JACVTC010000612.1, read on the forward strand.
AAATAGCTACAATAAAAACCCTTTACGAGAAGTAGATGCTCTTTTAGTAATAAAGGAAAATCCAGAATAAGACTACGTACCTTCACTATTTAGAGATAATTTAACTTAAATACCATTAAAAGAGCTTAGGCTATTTGTGGATAGATTAAACAACAGATATGGTCACAAGAAATTTCTAACGGTCAAAAATGAATAAGATTATATAAGGCAACATCAAAGCCTGTAAAATCTGCAATATTCAAAAAGATGACATCGATAAAGAATATGATATAGTTATTAGGATCCCAAATACTGGTTTCAACTAGACTTTATAATCGAGTTAATAATGAAAAGAAAAATTAAAAAGAGAATGGATTTTTAAGGGAAACCATAAGGACATGTTGTATTTTAGTATGCTGTGATGAATTATCCAATATGATACACCTAATTGGCTTCTAGTATGCTATTAATGAAATCAAGAAAGGAAATGCCTTTTTAAGGGACATATATGGATTTCGTGAATAATCTAGGATATATCAAATATATTCTAGAGATCTCGCAACAAAGATACATGGACAATATAGACAAAAGCCTAACAGATAACTACCAGATGTACAGATAGTTGGACAAAGTACGGTTGAAAAAACTCGAGAATTATAATTCGATACCCTTTTATAAATTATCTATCAGCTCGCACATGGAAAAGAACTATCATTTATATATTAGGTTCTTGAAAGACACAAAACTAATATCATTATTTATTTTCATTTAGGGAAAGAAATCAAGAATACTTAAATTCTGATATAATTGATGATAAACCTTTTTATGTAAAAGTGCTTGAGAATTCACAAAATTTAGAAAACAGCCAATTCATTGCAAATGTCAATAATTAGTAGTTCGCTTCTTGGTAAAGGCCTACTAACGAATATAAGGTAAAATTAAAGCTATCATGCTATATCCTTATGGTTAAATTATGAATGTATAAATAGTTAGCATATAGTTTGATCATTTATATA